>JALHCA010000013.1:0-76964 GCA_024340505.1 Tolypocladium nubicola
AGGCACGGGCGAGTTGCGACATGTTGGGTTCCTGGGAGGGGGGGGGGGGGTGAAAGAGAGGGAGAGTGACAGTGACGGAGATCAATGAGATCTAGAGTGCAGGGTTGGCATGCGAGATGTCTGCTGTCGAGATGTGACGGACGAAGGGTAGGGCCTGGCGGTTATGTATACTGGGTGCCAGGGACGCGGGCTGTTGCTGTTTTCTGGGCGGTCAACTTGTGAGACTCGTACCGATGTTGCGTTACACGGCATTGACTGACACAGACATGCCAACAGCGGCCTTTTATCCTGTTTCCTGCCCGTCATGATGTCACTCTTCTTGTCACTCTATGATGCCGTTCCGCTATGGGGCCACGGCACCGGATCAGCGTGCCTGTATTGGTCCGCGCCGTGCTCCACGACGCCGAGCGGCTCCACTCCACCGCCTCCGCAGCGCTGCCCCTCCCCCGCCTGCCCCGTTCCGTCGTCTTCCGGTGCCGTGTTGGGCCAGGCATGGACTCGTAGACGCAATTGAGAGAGGAATTGCAGCAGCGAGACAGGCCCACGAGCTCAGAAAGGCTCCGCACAGAACAGTCTGCTTTTCGAAATGTCATGACTTTCTGTACGAAGCACACAGCATCACTGACACTCCCAGAGGCGCAGACACGCGTACGCGAACAGAGCACAGGTGGATGTCGCCTGGCTTCGTACTCGTTCGCGGCGCTCTTCTTCCCAGCTAGCGCCAGCCGAATGTCCATTGATATGCATCGCATTTACGGGGCAGGGGGGGACCAAAGGCCAGTTGGTAGAACCTTGCAGACTGATGGCTCATCATTGCATCGTTGCGCCATTTTCCAACTCCGTTGCGACAGCCTCGATTGGACGTCTGCACGAGGCGCGTCGCCCAGCTGGGCAACCCGGGATCGATCGGCCAAGGATGGCTCTCAATCGTGTGGGCTGTGGGGGTGGTAGGGATCCGCGGATGCTCGAGGTCAAGACGCTTGTTCCTCGTCCAGCAGAATGTACCTGTACGAGCATGTAGGCTGTCGTGTACGAGTATCAAGACATCCCCCGCGCCTTGGATACTGGCCGCATGGCTAGGGAGAAAGCTCTGCTGTGCTTGGGTAGGTTGGAAGTTGTGCAATCACTGCAGCCAATTATCCGCATCATGCCGCATTCCATCAATGGAAATCCAGGCCCTGTTCCCAAGACCTGCCTATCAATATGACCCAGGTGAGGAGTAACTATTAGCTGCAACAGAGAGACGTCCTCAGTCCATGCATGTAGTCCAGGTCGCCTCCGAACATCCCGAGCTGTATGCGAGGAGAAAGCGTGCTAGCCAAAGACAGCCATCCTTGACGTTACTTCGTCCTCTGGCGTTTGGAAAACTTCCCGCGAACTCGCATGCTCTCCCGGCAGCGGCTGGCAGATTGCCATTGTACGAAACGCGTGGTGCTGCGGTTGGCTCTCAATAGACGGACGTCGTAATGTGGAATGTGACGTACGCACGCCGTCAACGTGGAATCTGCCGCCAGTTCTCGCGAGGCGCAGTCAGCTTCCATCTACGGCATCTGGGTCTAAGAGTAGCAAAAGTCCCCACGCATCCAACTCCGAGACAGTGTCAAACCTCGGCTGATTGCAGACAAGACGTGACATCTGCGGCTGGACTCAACTCAACAGCCTCGCAAAGGCAAATGTGGCCATAACCGGAGCAATATGTACGTTGCTTTGGTAGCATCAGACATCATGCAATTGACTGTAGTCGTGTTGGGCGATCCTATTGTCGACATGACACTGGCGTGCCGGACCTCCCACTCCGTTGTGTGTGTCGAGTCGACGACCACACGCGTACAGAATGCCTTTTGACCAGTCTGAATGCTCACCAAATAATTCACTAGCATTACGTGGCTCCTCCATGCTTGACGAAAATAATTCGTCCGTGCTCGAAGATATCAGCCATTTCCACAGTGTGCGGCGTGTGACAGAGTGTTGGTATCTTTGCGTTGGGCTTCCCAGTGACTTTGATCGTACGTCCACTGTGGCACGTTCTTCTCCTCATCTAAACCATGAGCCTTGCAATGCTCCCGCCTAGGCTCTGCACTTGCTTTGCGTTGATCCCTCTTTCTGAAATTGATTGGTGCTATACATTTTGTACCATTTCCACTGCATTTAAAGAAGCGATTCACCGACAGGTATCAAGTTGACTGCAATGGTTAGGGTAGGAAGAGGGAATAGGTAGCTTCACGTGACTTCTAAGCAAAGCCCAAGGAGGCTCTCCAAAGTATAAGAGATTAATACGGGTCATGATGTTGAGGTGCCAGATTCGAGGATTGTGCGACTTCACGACATATTGGGCGGGACGACGGCACAGGGGCAACTTTAGCGAGGCTCGTTTACGAGTAGTGCCAGAGTGATGTTGGCCCCGGCCTGGCTAGACCGTGATGGTCAGAAACCCCACTGGTGAGTTGTGAACCAATCCCCTGATCCCCCTCCATGGTCGCGTGGTTCCTCGTGAATGGTGTGTTTTGGCTCAGCGCCTCGTCGATTTGGTCCCTCCAGCTCGGTCTGGGTGGGCATGCGTCGCCGACATGTCGCTGCTGGGCCTGGCAAACGAGTTGCTCGTGGCCATTGCAGAGCGTCTGGACTCTGACAAGGACATCATCGCCCTGACCAGCACCAACCGCCGGCTGTATCACCTACTGGTTGCCCTCCTCTACCGCCACAACGCCCAATGGTGCGACAGCTCGGCACTGTTCTGGGCTGCAAGGAATGGGCGTCCAGAGACCATCCGGCGGGCAATAAGCACCGGGGCCAGAGTCCATGATCATCCGTTGCTCCCGCTTGCGGCAGAGAACGGGCGTGAGGCTGTCGTCCGCCTCCTGCTGGACATTGACGGCGTGGATCTGGCCGCAAGGGATAAGGGCGAATGGACGGCCCTGGCTTCTGCCTCGCGACAGGGCCATGTTGCGGTCGTGAAGATTCTTGTCGAAGCGGGTGCCGACCTGAAAGCGGGCTATTCTGGCTGGTCGCCGCTCAACGTTGCCTCCAACTCGGGGCATCTCGACGTGGTGAGGTTTCTGCTGGACAAAGACGCTGCCGTCGGGGACCCGAGCGACAACGGCTGGACGCCGCTGAAGTCGGCGGCGTGCAATGGGCATTTCGAGGTGGTGAAGCTGCTGCTGGAAAAGGGGGCAGATGTCGAGACTGCGGCTGACCGAGGATGGACGCCGCTACACTCGGCGGCGAATTCTGGCTATGGCGATATCGTTGGACTACTTGTCGACTACGGCGCCGATATGTCTGCCTCAACTGTGGATGGATGGACGCCCCTGACTCTGGCCGCGGATAAAGGCAAGACTGATGCCGTGAGGATGCTGGTCTTGAAGGGAGCCGACATTGCGCTTGCTTGTGGAAACGGGTGGACTCCGTTGACGCTTGCTTCGGACAGCGGACACATCGAGATAGTCGAGCTTCTGCTGCACGGCGGAGCTGACATCATGTCTACCTGCAACCATGGCTGGAGTCCGCTGAGTCTGGCGTCGGGGGCCGCGCATGCCGAAGTGGTGAGGCTGCTCCTGGACCGTGGGGCGGATATCCGGGCAACAAACGATGCTGGCTGGTCAGCGCTCCTCACGGCCTCCGATAGAGGTCACCACGAGGTTGTCCGGGTATTGCTTGACAACGGCGCGGAACCCAGGGCCGCGAACCGAAGCGGATGGACTGCTCTACATGCAGCGGCAGAGAATGGAGATCTTGAGATTGTCATGCTGCTAGTTGTGGGTGGCGTTGACTCCATGACCGGGAACAGGAGCGGTTGGAGCCCCTTCCACGTAGCCGCGTACAACAACCGCGCAAGCGTGGTCGGCTTCTTGCTGAGCACGCCCGGTGTGGATGTCAACCACCAGGACAACAACGGGCGGACCGCTTTGTTCCACGCCGCAATGCGCGGTCATAGTAATGTTGTGGATCTACTGCTGAGGGAGCTGGCAGCTGTGGACCTTGAAGATAGCTACGGCTCAACCGCCCTCCTCGCCGCCACGAGAAACGGACACGAAGCAGTAGTACGGAGGTTGCTGGATGCTGGGGCTTGCAGTGTCGACTCCGTGGACGGGTTTGACCGGTCTATCATCTGGTGGGCGCAGAGAAGCGGTAACCTCAGTCTTCTTACCCTCCTACGCGAGAATGCGCGAGCTTCGGGCTGTCAGGTTGAGCCTGACGACATGGAGGTGGACGACAACCCGGTACCGTTTGTCGAAGACTCGTGCTGGTGCGAGATATGCACTAGATGCACAGTGCTGGGGACGACGTCATATGAGTGCTCGGTTTGCGATGGCGGGTGCTTCTTGATATGCGCCGAATGCTACGAGTCTGGCGTGAGGTGTCGAGATATTTCTCACGAGCTTTTGCCTCATCAGTGCAACCGGGTGGAGTAGATGTGTCCGCTTACAAAACAAGTGTTGATAACTTCGGCAACGGCCTCGCGAGTGGGCGACAACTCTGGATAGTGCTCATGTCTCGCGGCGCCATAGTCACATCTTTACAACGATGTTTATTTACGCCAATATACGACCTGAAATATATGATTGCATGCACTCGAACCACTTGACAATCACGTACAACCACACTGATAGCCTCGTTGCTCAGTTAGAGATAGCAAACGCAAGTAGAGAAAGTGTCGCACACTGCGCCATCTTATATTCAGAGAACATGAAGCTATCTAGTTGCCAGTGTATTTGCAGGTAAGGTCGTGGCCAGAGGTGCCGCAGTCGGTCAGGACGGTGCCGCTCTGGTCACGGATGTCAATAATGGTGGCGCCGGCGGGCGTGACTGTACCGCTCGAGCCCTTTGCAGAGGCGTTGGTGAAGGTGACGCTGCCAAAGTCGGCAAAGGGGACAAGTTGCCCGCCGGACTCGAAGTCCTCGACGATCCACTCGGCATTGGTCTCGCAGAGGCTCGACGGGGTGCCGGTAAAGGTATGAGAGACCTTCTGACCGGTGCTGAGGTTCTTGAGGGTCGCGACACCAGCCTTCGTGGATGAGGCGGTGACTGCCATCTTGATCTGGTCACCCACGCCAAAGTTGAAGTTGGTGAAGCTGTGCGAGTAGTCGGGGATCCACTCGTACCACGCGTCAAAGCTCCCGTCGCCGTAGAACGAGACGCCCGTCTGCAAAATAGCCGTGGAACAGGTATCTCCGTCGATGCCTACCCAGGCTGAGGCAGCGGAGTTGGAGTCGCCGCTGACCTGGGGGACGGTGATGGTGCCTTCCACGTGGGTAAAGCCCTGGCCAATCTGGACGGCGCCCGCCCAGTTGCTCGAGTACTGGGGGTAGGAAATGTCCTTGTGATTGAAGCCGGAGCTCTTGCGTTGGCGCGCAACGACGTCGCGGCGGGCAGCGCGGCGAGCCTGTCTGGCCTCAAGAGAGCCAGGAAGGGCGGCGGCGATGCCAGCGATGACTGCGAGAACGGCGGCGTACTTCATGATGGCGGAAGCTGGTCAAGGACGGGAGATGGAGGTCGAAGAGGGCAGAAGGGGATTGAGAAGGCTGTTCCTGAGTCTGAGTACTGAAGGCGATGATTCAAAGCCTCGACCGAAGAGGCCATATTGTCGTCTTCTTATAGATGCCCCTAACAGATCCCATCTCCTCTGAAGGCGTTTGGCAGAGTCAGGCGACATCTAGATGAGGCCTTCTCGTACTATCCCGTCTATCGCAGGTGACATTCTCCAACACATGTCGCCATGCAGTCTCAGGAAGCCAAAGTCATCGGGACCATCCTCTGTATCGCAGGTCGAGTCCCGCTTGGTGGAGGACTACGGTCCGCATTGATGAATTGCCATCGGCGTATAAGCAAGCGAAGCCATTCGAGCCAACCACCTTCCTTTTTGCTTCAAACTCCCGATGGCACAAGCATTTCTGAGAGTTAGCCTCCTCATCTTGAGTTACGCCAGTACTAGTAGACACGCTTCGTTCGACACGCTCGAGGAAGTCAAATGGAGTGAGGACGAGCTATTGGACAATTCGGAGACGCGCCGTGTCGCCTGCGGAGCCGAACAGGCGCCTTTCGTAGCGCCGGTAGATGAAGATCCTGCCCTGAATCAGGCAAGTCACCGGTTGTGCCCGCGGCGTGACTATGCCGTGTATCCGATATCAGGCACCTGGTGTTTTACTCGAATTGAGGCATAAGCCACATGGCCGACGCCAAGTCCCTGGAACAGTTGAGCTTCTGACGCGGTATGTGCCACGTTGCGCCAATGCGGCGCCGCCAGGCAAAGTCAAAGGCAAGACGCTGCACCCCCGACTTGGCACAAGACCAAGATCTTGACGAGGCGTGCAGAGCAGAAACTGGAAAGTCCAGGAACGTCTGTGCCGGAGGATCTTTTTGAGTCTTGGCTCGATTCGGTGGACAAGTAAGCTTTGTAATGACTCTTGTGGAGTTTTGCGCTTTGTCCCTTGTGCGGTGGCTGACGGCTCAGATCCGAATCGAGCGGGACAGGAGCCAGTCTCACCGGAGAGAGGACTTAATCTTCGCTGTACATCTGCTGAACCATGAAATCCTTCATGTCCATCAAGAGTTGCATTGTATCTGGTAAATGCCGATTATGCATAATCCTATACCGTCCAAAGATATAGAAACAGTCAATCACACCTTGATCTGCAGGGCTCTTGATGATCCGGAAGAGTGCGGGGCAGCAGTCTGGGGCGCAGGCACAACGGGGTTGTCCGTCCAAAGTCCGTACTCTTGCAGATGCTATCAGACGACAGGCGCACAAGCCGCAATAAACCTCTCATATTAGACTAGTTGTATGTAGGTATGTATTCCTCGGAGTACCATCCCCTACCGAGGCACTCGGAGATGTTGTCAAGTCTGAAAAGCTTCCTTGGCAGTTCGGCATCCCTATTTCTAGCCGATTTTGGCAGGTGGGCTGTTTGTAACTATCCGCGAACTTATGGTGGGAAAGCTAGTATGAGAGCTAATAGCGCTGCTCGGCCGATAAATACGCTTTGTGATAGTATCTGGGCAAGAATCGCATCCGGGGCGGATATCACGGCATCCTCTCCCCCTTCTCGTGGTTGGGCTTGTATGGCATGCAGCTGTGTTATCGACTAAATCCTGTGTTGGGAAGGAGGGCAAACTGCGGGCGGCACTTGAACGAGGTTGATAATGCCGAGCAACGCAGTTGCGAAAGTCCACTTAGACGGAGTAATACTAGCAGCTTGCCGTCTGTGGTGAATTCTCTAAATGGAATTGCAAGCCAAGAAAACTTGACTTTGCGGATGCTGAGAGCAATCACCTTTGCCGATATGCTCCCAATTTCTGTGGCAAGGTCGGTCAAGGCAACTCATGCAGTCGTTTGATCCTCTTTCCAAGAGCTGATTGAAGGGAATGGCAATAAACGGAGACTATGGTATGTATTGTTGCCAGGACGCTTCTCGGATTTTTTGAACATCACTGACGACAACATTACATATCCGAAGCATGTTTCCAGTTGCAACGATTGCTATGCCAATATTGCTGCTAAGGCCTACGGGTGTCACGACAAGAGGTAGACCGAAATATTATACCCAAGATGATGAGACTATTCTAACACAGCCTAGTCATTGCCCTGCCGTTGCCAGTCCATGCAGGTGCTGCAGAAACACTTGGATGCTAAAGGCTACTACGGTGTATATGAAGAAGAATGCGAAAAATATTCAAGCCATTAGCTGTTCTAAATGTGTTCGCCAGCAAACAGGCTCAGAATTGTATCCGCCTCTTGGTGGGTTGATTACTTACTTCGAGGCCACAATCCAGTCCGTCGCGAGCCAGGTACATACCTTGCAACAGCGTTTTGCGTCTTCCATTGTAGATGCGGACGAATTAACAATTCACTTCGCAAACAACGAACTTGCTTCGGGCAATCTGCGTCACTACTGGTCGATCTGCTGACGCTGGACAAAGCTGTCGTGAGTTCATAATCGGCACGCTGCCAATGAAGCCTTACAAGCCTCGATGGGACAAGCGTCCAAGACAATGAGTGCCGTACTGCGAGTTTCATTGGGCCTTCAGGGTTCGGGAGCTCACCAAGCTGCCTGAAGATCGGATGAAGCTGTCATCTTGGACGCCACCAGCTCCGCAGCAGCCGGCACATTCAACTCCCGGCGCACTCGCTCTGGTTGATGCTACGCTAGCCACGCCCTGGTACGAATTAGGCATGATTGCCATCCTGCGACATCTTGATTGGAGTCGAAAACACACCGAGCGCTGTGCGTCCAGCGATTGCGATGGGTTGCGTGGCAACCCAATTGGCCAGCTGAGCAATCGCCTCATTCAATGGCTTGTGACGCCATCCTGGCGCCGCGACCGTCACACAATAGCGAAAAGTAAGGCAGTTCCAGGTAGCTTGTATACGAGCAGGATTGTAGCTTATAAAAGCCAAGAGAACCTTGATGGAACTGTGACAACCAAGTCCATTCAATATCGTCTGAATCTTGCCAAAATGCCCGCCAGCGTAGAGTTTGAGGCAGCAAACGAGCAGTATGCTGCAACGTTCAACAAGGGACATCTCCCGCTTCCTCCCGGCCGGTATGCCCATAATCCCATGCAGCTCCCAATGATATAACGTGTGGCTCATCGTCTTTGTATAGTAAGGTCGCAGTTGTCGCCTGCATGGATGCTAGGTTAGACCCGGCCAAGGCGCTGGGTCTGAGTGAAGGCGACGCACATGTCATCCGCAATGCCGGCGGACGCACCGTCGACGCGCTGCGATCCATTGTTATTTCCCAGCAGCTGCTGGGAACCCGAGAAATTGCAATCGTGCATCATGTACGTACTCTGCTCTCTGGACCGCCGTTTGACGATGCATTAGCTCACGCTGCTGCGTCTGCTTAGACCGACTGCGGCATGCTTACGTTCTCCGACGAGGACCTGAGATCCAAGGTCAGGCATGACCTGGGCGAGAATGTCGATCATTTCGCCTTTTTGGCATTCAACGACGTCAGGCAGAGCGTGGTGGATGATATAAGAATCCTCAAGAAGAGCCCGCTCGTGCTGGATGTGCCCATCACCGGCTACATCTATGATGTCAAAACGGGCAAGATTGAGAAGGTTCAGGCTTGAGACGGCGACATTGGCGGCCGAATTTTGACATTGGATATCCCAGACAGCTACTCAATACGATTGTCTCAATCGCACACCGTCGAAGAGTTACCGTCATCTCCGTCATGCAGGTGACGCCATGTTCGCGAGGACGATCCGGTATCCATCCGGATCTTCAAACGTCTTTCCACACCTGTCCCAGTACGGATTGAAGCTCGCGACCGGATCAAAGCCTCTTTCTTGCATGCGTGCCACGGCCGCTCCATATTCTTCCGACTCGGGTAGGTAAAAGACGAGAAGGTTGTCCTGCGTGGGCGCTCGGCTGGCCGTGTGTCCTCGCGTCGTCGTGAACTCGAGGTGATATCCCGCGCCTTTGTGCCCAATCATGACGCCGTCGAAGCCTTCATGTTCCTTGAACTGGAACAACACTTCAAAGCCGAGGCCGTCGCAGTAGAAGGGCAAGAGGGCGGCGATGTTGTCGGTCGGGCGCGCCACCCGGAGGTGAGCAGTACGGAGTGTCATCGGGACGGAGAGTGTTTGCCGTTGCCAAGCTGACCTTTTCCCCCTCGTTTTTCCCCTCGTTTTGGATCTGCCGCAGAGGAACTGTGTCTGCTCTGGGGTGTTGCAACTTCAATGCGTCAGACGCAGCGGGGACTGGCGTTCATGCCACAACTTGCAGACTTTGCTACACTTGGCCTCGGCTGAGAGCGAGCGGGGATCTCGGCGCATTGCATACACGAGAACCCCGAGACTCCCGCCAATTATCAATGTCGGGCCTTGGCCTTGGCCTGTCGGCTTTTCAATGCATCGGCTTCTGCCTAAGACAATATCAACGTCCTGCAGTTGTTTGACGTGACGGCTGGGCTCCATCGTATCGCAGTTGCTCACTTCATTTGAGAATCTTTTGACGCATAGGGCACCCTATGCTATCTCCCAATTGAATCAATCAACCCTATGAAGTCGTGATGATGAACTTGTCATACTGCGTTCGCTTCGTCAGTCCGGGTTCATATCCATCAACGCCCTGTCCAAGTGACAGAGGGCGCCGCGACTTGTGCATGATGCCTCTTAGGGCATGGCCATATTCCGGTACCTCCGGGCCGATAGGAGTGTTCCGTACGCTGCCCGGTGCACGCCTGCTCCTCGCTCGTGTCGCTCAGGTTGCTCAGGTTTGCTCAAGGCTTTCGCGTACCTACGCAAACGCTCCGACAACAGACATGCCCACCGCTGTAAAAATTAGCGGCGAATCGTATCGTCATTGGCGGTTCACCTACCTCCTGCGAGCACCCAGCCGAATGCATGTGCCTTGTCTTTTCCACTCATAAGCTGATTCGCCTCCTCAGACAAGAAGTCTTCCGCCAACAGGTCGACCAGGGCAGCGTAAATGAGCAAGCCAGACGAACTAGTCAATTAATTAGCATGAGAAGGACCAGGGCGTTGCTTTGCTGAGACCGCACTCACATGGCATTGAAAACGCCGACAATGATGAGCCCAAAGGCACTCTGAGGGTCGTAAGAGTTTCGCGTGAGCAAGCCAATGGCCTGGCCGATAGGAGCCGTCGTCCCAAAGGCAAACACCAACACCCACGGCCGAATGCTACCCTTGGGATAGGGCACGGCGGCGATTCGGGACCCCAGGCCGAGACCTTCGAACATTTGGTGGAACAAAATAGCAACAAGCAGGATGACGAAACCATCGATGGTGATTGAGACGGTCATTCCCACAAAGACGGAGTGAAAGAGAATGCCACCCTCCAGGAGTGTGATGTTTGTAGACATCTTCCGGAATACAGCAGGGTCGACCTGCTGGTTTTCTTCGTCCATGTGAGGCTCAATAACGGAGACGGTGTGGCCATTCTTCTCATTGGCATCCCCTTGCATCCCTTTGGCATGGATCATGTCGATCATCTGGGTGTGCTGGCGAACGTATTGCTCGTAGAATACTACAAACCATGCTGGCATGGTGGACAAGCTGTCCCTCCCGTGGCTGTCGTCGTATACACTGCCTGAATCGCGCTTCTCATATATACTTTGTATCGCTCGCATATCGGGTAGGTCGTTCTTTTCCGCCGGATAACCGTAGTTGTTTTCTTGGGGTTCGGAGTTGGGCTGCTGCTTGCGGAGTTGCGACATCGTGAGGGGAGGTGTAGGCTCATGAATGTGGCCGGTGGGCCCCCCATGCGAGTGGCCGCCGGTCTTTGCGTTCAGCCACATCTCAATGACAAAAAGGATGAACAAGGATGCCATCATAATGACTCCCGGGAGCGGAGGGTAGTCTTCTGTGAAGAGGTTGGGGAGGCACGGGTCCGTAAGGCTGCTGAAGGCGGTTGGGAGAAGCTTCCACGGTTTTAGCAGTGAACCACCGCATCTGTGGCGTATTGTCGGAACTGAACTTACATGAACAAAAGCAGTCGCTATCAGAACACCCGTGCCAAAGTGTTTGCAAACAAAAACACCTTGGGGGGAATCTTCAGCCATCTGATCTTCTTGGCAGCAACCGGAAATCCGCAGCCTGGTCCCATATCAGCCACTTGCCACGTTGAAGAAAATTCGCTCTACAATTCGTACCAAAGCAGGAAGCTGCCAGAACCAAGACTGCGATTTAAGGTATGTAAGCCAATGCACAGCCACCGCTCTTCAAGAGAAGACTTACAAAGACCAGTCACATGCAAGGCAAGGTCATATTCACCACTCTCCTCCTTGCCTCCACCACACTGAGGCTTCACATGGTCTGCGGCATCCATATTGTGCCGTCGAGATGAGGCGCTTTGCAGTCAAGGTGTGCTTTCCAGTTGATAAACTTGAATAAGCCCTCAGGTTGGAGACGTGAGAACAAAACTCAGCCGATGGCGCAGCCGAGTTGGGAAAAGTCGACGTCGAGGATCCAGCTCGATGTTCAGACAAAAGGCCAAGGGGTTCGACCAGCGATGAGGGTAATGCGCAGCCTACTGTACTTTGAGGCGAGGTACAGAGAAGCTAGATATGATCCTCTTGCGACGGAACTCTGGGCTCCGTGGCTAATAAGGCAAGGAACAGAGCTTCCAATACGACCTTGACGTCGTATTCTACAACTAGCTAAAGTTACCAATACGCCTCCTCGAAACGTGATCTTCCATTCGTGCTAAAAAGAGACAGCATGCGACCCCAGGGCTCCAGGTGGCTGTGGGCATGGATGAGTCGCCATTGGGCACCATCGTGGGCAACCCGCTTCGGACGCAGCCGAGGGTATCATCATGCGCATATTAGCAGTGATGCCGATTGGCTATGGGAGTGTAGGAAATATTCCTAAGGCAGTTAAAGCCGTGTCGGGATGCTAGCGCTTGGGCAATGCCTGGGGCTCAAATGCAACCTACCTTGTATCAGTCACAGACCGTGCGTGCATCTGACAGTCTGAGCGGCAAGTCTATGTGCCGACACGATGAAACGCGATCTTCCCCCGTTGTCAGGCTACCCGTCGTACGTTATAACTGACGAACAGCATGTAAAGTCAGATCTGAATCTTGTTGCCTTCTCCTTCCGCCGCATCTACGTGATGCCGCATCCTTGGTTGCCATATATAGGTCCCAACGGGTCTTTTCAATCTCAAATCCACTTGCAAGGTTCTTTTGGTGTGTTTAAACGTTGCAACTATGCTTCAATGTAGTTGTTCGCCCCTGTGACTAAATTGTACGATCGCTCCCTCATGGAAGTGGTCGCGACAGTGTCTACATCAGAATTTCTAGCATCGCTTTGTTCAACAGACTTCCGCTATCGAGCGTTCCGTTCTCGTGCATGTATCTATTGATGCAGGCGGCACTTTGCCAAGACGTGATGCTGAAGTCGGTGGAGTGTCTGGAGCAAGCCATCTCCAGATCCGCAGATCTACCCTCATTCAATGCCAAACATTGTCGAATCAGAGGAGGAGGTGCCGCAAATAAACTCCGGTGGGATGAATACTTGACAGTTCTGCATTACTCAACCCCAGTCTGGGCATGCACTGTTTTGCAACTCTGTGACGGTACTCCACGTCCAGGGAACAGGTGCAGCCGCTACCTTACTCAGGTGACCATTCTACCAGGAAACCTACTCCGTAACTGTCGCATTTTTGTTGCGGTGAAGCAATTTATAAGTATTGCCTTGGCCAGCTTACTGCAGATACGAGTCGCTGTATTGGAGCCGAAGCCCCATCACAACGTCGTCGTCCCTCTGTGCCGTATGCATGTTGCCGTTTTATCGGCATGTGGCACTGATTGAGTGGCATCAGGGTATATTCTATGACACACGCCGTAGAGACTCCAAAGCAGTGCTTACTACGTTCATGCAGCCATCGGCTCATTGACAATGATTCGCCTCTACCTTGAAGCTTAGATACGTAGTCTAGCTGGGTGTGACCTCACCAACTGTTTCGTTTCTATATATACTCCAGCATGAGTATAAGATGCCAGGGCATATAAGCGAGGCACACGCCACATGAACTACTTCAACGAGAGCGTCTCGGCCAATATGACTACGAAGACCTGTCATCCTAGTCCCCAGGCGTACTTGAAAGAGCCAGAAAGCAAATATACTGTAACAGTCTCAGGAAATGATGCGTCTGGCATGTGGGCTGGGCTGCAGGTATGCGGGTTGTTATTCTCCTCGCCATTGAAGATGGAAGAGACGTTGCGAGTGTGCTTGGAACATCTCGACCATAGAAAATACTGAACGGCCACCATGGATGGCCGGTGAAAGCCGCGAGGTGATGTACGGCTTTGCTCTATCAATTTCTCGGCAAATCACACGGCATGCTGAACTAAAGCCAAGTCTGCGGCCGCTAGCTTCTTAGTTTCATCGGATCTCGAAGCTGTTCACCAAGACGCCTCACGTCGCATTTGCTTATGTCGGCGACGGGAATAGAGCCGAGCCGGCGATTGGGGGGCGCACTTCGTCGTCGGAGGTTCTACGCTCCGCCTCCGACAGTGTTTGCAATACTGGCTGGCTCTCTAGCCACTGGAGGGCATTTTTTGACTGATCACCGTCGCAGCTCGCGGCTAGGGAGCCTTGGCCCTGGGGTCGTCAAGTCTGGAGAACCTGGTGCGACAAGCAAAGCTCCGATCATGCATTGGGTGCCTCAGAGGTCAGACTGCTCAATGCGTCGGGCCAACCCGGCGACGGAATGTTTTACAGTTTCCCAGGCAGCCTGCCAAGCCAATCTTGTCTCATCTCAATGGCACGCTTTGCCGTATTTCCTGAGCCGCCCATAGTTGTAAGGCAGCGGCGCGAGGAAGCCAGCGCACATGGCCACAGCCCCGGCAGCCCAAAACGCAGGCGAGTTCAAGGCAACCTGTCCCCCGGTCAGGTAATATTCCACGGCGTTTTCTGCCATTTCCATCGTCACCATCGAAATCATGCTCATGCCGGCCGCAGTCTTCGCGGCTGCTGGCCACGGAAGCTGGTCACGCCCAACACGCAGCAGCACGGTTTCGAGCATCATGGACGTCGTAAGTCCGCTTGCCACTATACAGATGTCAGCACCGAGCCTCTAATGAGATGCAAAGTAATCTCCTCGGGACACATGGACAGACTTGATATTCCCATGACAAGCCCCATGCCAAGGTCCGGGTAGCAGGTTTGAAGAAACCACATGGCGGAGAAGTCGCCGAGTGTGCAACCAACGAGGCAACGGAACGTGTTTACTGTGGCTCGCCGCCATGTCGGCCTCGAGGCCCAGAACTGCAGCGCCATAAGCGATGTCTCTTCGTGCGGTTTGGCGCTACATTTCGAAGGTTTGTCGCCAGGAGGTCTTTGTGAGCACTTCCACCGCATCTGTGTCGCGGCAGCGCGTGCCCTCTGAGACCCTGTCAGGGCGCAGACACGCGCGCCTCGGCAGCCCAGACTGCGCATCGGGTGGCAAGCAAGTAAGCGCGTCATGTTTCCTCCTATGTCTGTTGGTTCGGGATTCAGAGATGAATGAATTTTGCAGAAACCCGTACAGGTTGTTGATGGGAGGATTGATGGAACGCCCGCCGTCGCTGTGATGGGGAATGCAAACGCTAAAACCCGCACAAAGGCCGCAGGAGCAACGAGCTTCAGGGAGATTAACTCCGTCCGGAGAACGAGCAAACCCGTTTAAGGCACCACTGCATTGCCTCCCCAAATTGTTTGCAATCGAATCCTCCGGGTAGAGGCACGCGGAATGACCGGAAGTCGCCTATAAATGTTCAGTTGATGATGCTTTACTTCGTACTGGGGATGAGCATCGTGCAAATTCGTCGCCACTAACTTAAATACTCTGACCCGCACAAGCCGGAGCCCGTGTCCTCTGAGTCATCACCATATAGAGACTTCAGTCGTTTAGCCATTGAAAGCACGACCAGCACAAAATGCTCGCCTCTCTGCGCCAAACAGAATGTCGAAAGAGAACCCCTTGGAGCATCAACATCGGATACAATATCTTGCATTCATGTTATCCGCAATACATACTATTTATACAAGACTAAGCCAGAGGGTATCATTGAACACTTGATCCCAGTATTGAGAGTTCCCATGCGCTCAGTGGGACGTGCGCTAAGTGATGGACGTATGGGCTGCCGTTCAACTTTTCTGCGCTGCTATTTCCAGAAAGGTTCTTCGCAAAGCCTTCAGCCCATATCTAGGACAGTTCAAGTGCCAGGATATAAAGCCATGCTTGTAAGCTGTCCATGCCTGGCTTGCAAAGTCGGCATTCCAGCGCATACGGTCAGGTTCCGTACACAACCTGTATCGGTGCGTTAGCATGGACCAGTACTTGCCAGGTATGAACATCTAACGTACTCGGCGAACTCGACAAACGCACGATCTAAGCTCAATGTGCATTGATACACCGAGTCCAATGTTTCGGCTATGGTGTCCCGAAATGTCCATTGGTCGTCGACTGGCTCTGGCCCGGCGAAACTAGACGGATAGGACCCTTGCCTCCGGGCGCGCGTCTGCAGCGACATGTAATTGTTCGTCTCTCCAGTTCGAACCTCCTTGCTAAAGGACAAGATATCGTTGGCTAGATTTATAAACGTCGTTAATGGAACCATGCTCGTGATCCAATACTCCAAAGGCACCTCGGTCTCCCGGCTCGGCTTGAATATCCCCAAGATGCAGGGCACCGTGGCGCCAGTGATGCTGCGGAAGAAGTATGCGAAGCCATCCGGACAACATAGGTTTATCTTCGCTCCGGAAGGTACGTATGACAGATGAGGCGGTAGGACCTTTGCGAAGCTGTTTTCCATATGGCACGCTTCCATGAAGTTTGCTAATCCGTTGCCACCCAGTGTTCCGACCCTACGATCGATCGCGCCAAAATGCAGAATGAAGTTTCTGATGATGGATGAGTACATTTTGGACCATTTGTCCTCGTCCTCATTCGGGTCCCTGCACCAGAGGTTGTATTGAAACGCGGAGAAGATGTGGTCTGAGTCGGGCGATGCGAAGCCATCCTCCGCAACGATGCCTGCCCCGATGGCAATCGCCATCTGTAGCCGCGTATCGTGCTGTGCAAGCGGGTAAAAGCTCTCGACGCAACTCAGCGTTGCATCAAGTATCCTGTCCAGCACTTTCTCCTCGCATAAGCAGCTCCCAACAAGATTGGCCTGGGCCCAGGATGAGAGATCTTCGCGAAGGCGACCATCCCGTTCCGGTACGGTGTAGCGGAACCCGATTTTATCCAACAACACCGCGACTGCTTCTTCGAAGCATTCGATGGCGGCTCTCTTCTTATCTTCGGAGAGCAAGGATACGTCCGAGAAGTTGAGTGGGTCGAACCTCGATTCTGCAATGAGAGTCTTGAATGTGGGCGACAGAGGCGATGTAGGAGTCATTTTGGTAATATTTGCTGCGATGAAGAAATGCAGGTTTGGGGAGTGCAGGCTGCATCAGCTTTGACATTTATGGACTCTAATACTTCGTACATCTTTAGAGCACCTTGGTTGGTTCGACCAAGGCGTGAGAGACAATGCGAGGGCTGTTGCTGATGTTGGGCCTATTCTTGAATAGAACAATATGAGCGACAATAGAACGTTAGGGGCTAGCCAAGCCAGACCAGCCTGGCACCCAGCCATGCGCGAATATTTGGTGTTAGACTCAAATGGGAACGCCATGATTGATCGCCAACGGCCCCAGGTCGCAGGAAGGTCATTTGTCCGTGTTCTTCGTCACAGGGCAACAAAATGCTGTACTCCATACTGAACGCTAGATCAACATAGTTGATATTATAATTGGGGCACATAGTTTTAAAATCTTCAGTTTCTGCAGGACGCGACCTTTAGACTACTATCAGGCTTGATTTCGGTAACTGCGCCGAGGCCTGGAGACCAAATGTGTTGCTTCAACATCAGGCGGCAGAAAAATTATATACTGGCAACATCATCCATCAGCAAGAGCCTAAGTGGAAGGGCAGTCAAAGACCGAATCGCACTGAGATATATGTACGAAGGGCAACCAAACTACGACGAGTCGTTCATGAAGAGTGTCTTGCAAGTGCACCTGGGTCACAGCTGTAGCCACGCTGCCATCGGAGTCTGCCAACAGACCCGAACAGGATCCAATTAACCATTGACAATCTGCGTCACTTTAACCCCCATCTTGCCCTTGCAGGCCTCATTCTCCTGCATAATGTGACGGTCCCTGATCTTGGTCCACTGGTTTCTGTGGTGGGGTTGTATAGAGGTACCGCAGCGCAATAGCCTCGGATGGCTCTGGTTGCGCGACTACCGTCTGATCCAGAACCACTAAAAGCGTCCAGGTCGAGGGAGAAATGGGATCTTATTTAAATATATTGGCTCTCGAGCAGTGGCCTGATACTCAGCAGCACCCGACACCAAAGTCCTGGCAAACCTCCCTCCCTTGCGCCTCGACGTTCTCGACAACCCATAGCCGGGCATTGGAGAAGACAAACACTTTGCCTGGAGCAAAGGCAAAGTTATTGCTCATCTCCCCCACGAAGATCTTGCCGAGTAGTATGCCGTCGGTGTTCCAGATGTGGACGCCGTCGCCGCATGATGCCCAGACATTGCCCTTTGTGTCGCAGTGCACTCCATCTGGGAACCCGGTATCCGCCCAGGCAAAAGTCCTCCTGTTTACCAGTCGCTTGTTGTCAATAACGTCAAACGCGTAGATCGTCGACGGCTCCGAGGGGACCCGCCCGAATTGCTGGCCGCCTGTGTCGGAAACGTACACAGTCTTCAAGTCCGGCGAGAACTCGAAGCCATTTGGCTCAACGAAGCCGTCGCCAACCACCTGAACGACGCCCGTGTCTGGCTCGAAGCGGTAGACGTGCTTGGGCTGGGTGGGCTTGGGGCGGAAATTCTGAAAGTGGCCGTAGTCGGCGTCGGTGAACCAGAGGTCGCCAGTGACAGGGTGCTGCCGCACGTCATTGGGGGACGAGAAGTTGCGTCCGAGGAAGTTGGTCAGTAGAGGCTTCGAGGTGTTAGTGCTGGGGTCGACTGCCAGGAGCTGCGCGTAGTGCTCAAAGTCTCCTTCGTCACAGTACACCTGCATCGGCGGCGTCTGGTTCCGACTGGCTCCGGGAGGGTAGTAGTTTGTCCCCCCATTGGCCATGGCCAGGTCGGGGAACTGGGTGCTGTGGAATGGATAGTCGTCGAAATCGAGCGAGACTACCGTGACGTTGATGTTGTCCTCCAGGGTCTGGTAGTTGGAGGTAATGTAGAGCGAGTTGTCCTTTTTGTTGTAGATGCCAGCCTCATGGAAAGCCGCCCAGGGAAGATCCCAAACCTTTCTGGCCTTTGCGTCACGGCCCAGGACATTGTAGAAGTCGTCGTGGTAGGCCAACAGTGAAATGGCCGGCGCGGTGATGGTCGCGGGCAGCTTTGCAAAGTAGCTGGCGTCACGGGCCGCTGCCAACAGGTCAACGTCGACGAAGTGCGACATGCTGGATCCTGCTATGGAGGCAAAATGCGTTGGGATGGAATTGAAGGCAACAGATGAGGCAATGGAGAGTAGCCCTTTTCGTGAACCCATCTCTCGCTATGCCAACGGACGCCGCCCTGCTTATTTATTGCCCTGTTGATGCTGCCGTCGCTTCTGTCTCCTCTCGGCTTTCACCCCGCAACACCCCGGGTTGGGCCGCCGAGTGGCAGTGCATCGCCGGAGCTACCCTGTGCCTGCAGGAGCAAAGGGTGTAGATTTTCAGGATTAATGGGGGTTTATGACGAAGAGTGGGTGAATCTATGCAAGCCGCCATGTGCTGCCTTTTCAACCTGACCTGCAGAGACCACCATCGCTGGCACGGCAGTCGTGCCAATCAGACGTCAACCGCGGCTCAAGAAACTATGTTGAGACTAAATGTAATAGAGTCTGTGATATTCTTGCACGGATCAAGCGGATTGATAATCGCTTTGTAGCCGTGCTCTCATATCATGTGCTGCCTAAACTACGGATACCTCGTATTTTGTACACCCTATTCCAACGAGCATTCGATTCACAACGCGCTTGGTGCCTGTGCGTTTCCAGTGACAATGATACTATTCTGATGCAGCCACTTCTGTGCCCTAGTTTCAGAGCTCCTGGGGCTGCTGCTCAAAACATCTATAGAACATGAATGTGGTATCATTGTATATTAATATGTGTATCCCTCGCCCGCCCCTATTTTAACGCCTCGCGAATTCTCCTTCAGACGACGCCGATGACGCACAGACTGCTTCCTGGACGTCGCCAATTGATGAAAGATGCCCGGCCGAGCCCCCGTTTCCGTGCTCTTGGCCGGCCGGAGTTGACTGCCTCCCGTTATGACGGACCGTTACCGCCGTGGTCTTGACAACATCGCACCCGCGAGGCTGGCCGACCTTGTCGACAAGCCCGGCGCCAATGTCAACCCGGTATTCCGCCTGGGCCGGGGCTTGCGACGCGTTTCTTAGGTATCGCTCTAGCGCAATGCCGGTCACGGTGTCCGAAGTGGCGGACTGCAGGGAGCCACTGGTTCGCAGGTGCTGCGAAAACTCGACGAGGCGGTTTAGAACGCTGAATTCGACCTTGAGCTTGACGCTGTAGACGAGCGGCTTCCAGGCGGTCTGGATGTCGTAGTGCTCCGTGAACTCAAGGCAGAGAATGCTGATGTCGAGCAGCACGATGAAGATGTTGACGGCCATCAGGTGGCTCATGACGCGGCGTGTCGCGGACGAGGCGACACCCCGTTGCAGCTTGAGGAGCTTGGCCGTCTCGTAAATGTAGAGCCCCGATATGATGCACTCTTGCACGAAGAACACCGTCAGCTGCAGCTTTTCGAAGATGGAGTACGGCAGCTCGAACGGCCCCGGTTTGTCCGAGTTGGAGCCGTAGACGAGGATGATGACGGGCACGCTGAGCCAGATCGCGTTTGTGATGATCATCATAAGGACCCAGCGCAGGCGCGTCGGGCTGTGCAGCACGAAGTGCAGCCGCGAGTACAGCACGAGCGACTGCCCCGTGACCATGGCGCACCAGCCGGTGAGGATGATGGTTGAGTGGACGTATCCCGAGGAATCAATCTGCATGTTCCGCAAGAGGTAACCCACGGCGTTGAAGGCGACGCCCCATGTCGCGACGAGGAAGCTCCAGAAGTAGAGCCCGCGGAAGCGCTTGAAGGTGCTCGCGATGAGGAAGTTGAGCTCGATGACGTTGTAAAGCGCGATGCTGATGAAGACGATGATGACGATCCAGTACCCGTGGTGAGGCCCGGAACGGCCGTGGGTCGCCGCGCCGGCATCGCCTGGACCCATGTCGAGTTTTCGACTATGGGACTGGTGTTTGGAGGTCGGCGACTGCCATGTCAGGGAATTGACGGCATTGCCGAGCAGATGGCATGGATGAAGCGTTGTAGGAAGGGGGCAGGGTTATAAGACGAACCAACAGCGACGTGGAGGCGAGGATGAGCTTCCATATATAATTCCCCCGAGAGCCAAATACGATGTTACGAGCCGCTGGGGCTTCGGGGCATGCCATTCTGGCCTGAGCTGAGCATAGGATGGAACTGTCACTTTGGCCGATGCCACCTTGGGTTGGCGCTTAATGCCCGCTGCAGATCTTTAGCTCTGCTCATGCGTAATAGTTGGATGCCGTGGAGTGAGTATGAATCGTAACGCGCCATCGTTGCAAGCCACGTCCAACCAACCACAGCTGTCCACAACGGGACAAGCCGACGTTGGCTGTCAACTTGGGGACTGTGACCGCACCTGCATATACCGTCTATATTTTGCCGTGAACTGCACCGAAGACAGCTTGCAATGCTGCTCTGCCAGGTCAATTGGCGTCATCTTCTCGTCGAGTCAACAACATCTTGACATGGAGTCTCGCAGTGAAGCATCTGCGGCACCCATCCTACTACCGATCTGCCCTGACGTGATGCGCCTCTGGACGTCGTGACCCAATCACAGAGACCAGGGCTTTCCCCGTACGGTCTGATCGATGGCTGGGGGCTTGGGGCTTGGAGAGTGGCATTTGGCTCAGGTTACGTCTGCTACCCCAACATCCTCGTGATTGGCAGCCACACTGCAACGATGAAAAGTCTGTTGGTAGTCCGCACATCGCACGGAGTACTCCGTAAGCGGTCCAGCAAAAGCAAAACCGCGCGTTATGAGTACTCAATGTTTCGGCAGTGCCTTTGAGGCAATTCGGGTGCTGACTCGAGCCTGCAAAAGGCCCAGCGAGCACAGAATGCTGGAACTCGATGAATCGGGGAGGACAGGTAGGTGTACGGAGTCCCTCGTATTACGAGCAGCCGTCCCATGCGCACTTGGACGGCGGGATTCTCCAGCAAGACAGGTGTGGACAAACATTAATGGAAGGCTAATGACGTCTTCTATATCAGTACATGTACCGGAATGTGACGGCCTTGTCTCCCAGCTCTGACAGCTCCTGCGGCGTCACCATGTTATGAGCACCGTCCATGAGGCGCTGCCGCCGCTGCTTGTTGATGATTCGATAGCTGAGGACCAGGACAAACGCAGCAGCGAGGCCCAGGACGATGAATCCAATTTCCAGTCCGTGTCCCAAAAAGTAGCGCGGGCTGTCCTTTTGGCGGTAGAAGTTGGATGCCATAGCCTGCAACAATTGAGTTGGTCAGCGTGCGTCTTGCTCGACAGCGTCTTGACAGCACGGTAATTGAACTTACGCCACCGAGGTTCCCCACGCCGATTTGAATTGCCATGCCCGCGCTTCTCTTGTAGCTCCCCGACAGATTGTTCGACAGCCACGTAATGACTCCGGGGAATGCCGGGTAGATGGCGCAGGCGGCGAGAAAGACACCGCCGTATACAACTCGTGGGTTCGATGACGAGATGCACCTGTGATATCATCAGCGACTATAGACCCGTTCGGAGCCTTGACGGCACTTACATGGTGAAGCCAACAACCATGACGCACATCAAGCCGATAATGAACGGGCTGCGCTTTCCTACCCGATCAGATAGGTAGGCAAATACAACGGCTAGGATCGCCGCCGTGTTGTAGATGGGGATGGTCATTAGCTGTGCCGTGCTCGCCGTGTAGTTCAAATTTTTGATGATTGTCGGCAAGAAGAGGCTGATGCCGTAGAGCGGGCACACAATCTGCCAAGAGTTAGTGAAACGGCATACGACGAGACGACGGCCCGTGGAGGGAGACTTGCACCCCAATACACAAAAATGTTGACCCAGATCTGCCAGTCCGTAAAGGCCTGCCTAACGTACTTCCACTGGAATTCCTCCGCCTGGCCAACCTGAACGTCGTGGTGCGCGGTGCCACTGCTCTCAGACGTTGGATCTGCGCTGGCTGCAGTCTGGCTCTGGTATTTGAGGCGGCGTATGACAAACTCTCTCTCTTCTTCGGTCAGAAACCCTGCCGTCTCTGGGAAATCGTAGATGAGGAAGAATGCCATAATCGCAACGAGCACCGTTGCGATGCCCTCGAGGATGAAGATCCACCTCCAACCCTCTAAACCGCCGACACCATCCATCTTGCCGATGTCAAAGGCCAGCAGGCCGCTAAAGGCACCGGCGATTGATGCGGCAGAGAAGAAGAGCGCCTGGCGAAGCTGAATCTCATGACGGCAGTACCACATTGTGAGGTAGTACTAGACGAGACCGTATTAGCCAACGCCCAGCGATGTTTCGACGGCGCAAGGGCGGATGGGCTCACAGCGACGCCAGGGAAAAGCCCAGCTTCCGTCACACCCAAGAACAAGCGCGCGACGAGCAAGCCTGTATAGCTCTGCACAATCCCCATGAGAGTCATGACAATACCCCAACAGACCATGATGATGGGGAGCCACCGGCTGGGCCGCAGCTTCTTGAGCAGTAGGTTGCTCGGGACTTCGAAGACCGCATAGGTGAAGAAGAACACGGTTAGACACCAGTTGTACTGGTCGGCGGTCATGTTCAAGTCCTCTTGGAGGCCCTCGATCTTGGCATTGCCAATGTTTCCGCCTGTCCCAGTTAGCGAGGTTGGCGCCGGGGCTGCGGATGAGCTCACGGTCGAGGAATGACAGCAGGTATAACAGCGCCAGCATCGGGATGAGGCGAATGTCCATCTATCGCAAGCTTAGCCCCGTGCCTTAGCAGCCTCGCGTAATGCCACATTCATACCTTCCACAGAACCTCTCTCTCAATCAGCTTGTCATTAGCCGCTGACGATACTCTGATGTCCTGGGCCTTGGCGTCCGTGAGATTTACGTCGGTCATGCTGCGCTGGTTATGCGTCGCGCCGGCATCGTTGACTTGCTGTACAACGACCTTCTCAGACGAATGGACGGAGCTCGTCTCCATCGTGAGGGGAGCGCTGCGTGATGCAGCTATAGGCGGTATTGAAGCAGCGAGGACTCGGTCTCAGGATGAATGGAACTCAAGAGAGCGCTTGATTGAGCCTGTGGAAATAAAGATGCAACGTGCGCACTGGATGATATATCTACGAGGCGGAACAATCCCCGCCGCTCGGCTCATAGGTGCATGGTCTTGGTGCAGCTTCGTCGGATCCGTTAGGCACCGTCGGATCCGCATCAACAATGTTCGCTGCGGATGCCCCTTTGCACTGCCAGGAATGTAGCCAAAGCTCGGGGAAATGAGCCGACTCAAGACATTAACGCCCGGCTTCGCGTAATATCTTCAGCCAAAGGAGACCGTGAACAGGGAGCGCCGTGAGCCAAGGACCAGCACGAGCCTTAGTCCGTAAGCAAGAACAGGGCGAGAACCCCTCGGATCCGACAACACACGTTTGCCACGCGGCCGGAGAATTTCCCCACCAACGGTTCAGCCACAATCCAACAATCCGGGGAGACGGCAGCTTCTCGTTGTGTCAGGTCGGCCCGATGAGCAGGTAGGCCCATGTTTTCTTGTCCTGTGTACGCTGTTGAATCACTTGTGGCATCACATTCAACGATGGCCTGTTCCTCAAGAGCATAACAAGCAGACCCACGAGCCACGACGATTCAAAGCGAGACCACAGTTGCCCAAGAATCCTGACTGGAAGTGCTGGGATCCCTACAGGGTTGGATAACAGGCGCCGTCGGATCGCCTTCGGATGCGCAGCCCAACGGACTCGGACTCGGTAGGGACCCCCACGCCCTTCCATCCAGACTACCCCGCACATCGATCGTTGACCCCGGATATCCAGCGGCCAGTGCGGGGTTTGATGGGGGCTCGCGCACGGGTTCGCAATAGTACGCACGTTGCCAACTTTCTGTACCCAAAGCCAAAACCTCCAGTGCAAGGGGTTATAGGCTCTGTAGGCCCCTGGCGTCAATGTATGTGGAGGAAGCCCACATGTGCTGGCAAGGAACCCCTATTCTTCAAAGTTGTTTGCGATAAGCTTGAGATGGGATCCGAAGCTCGTGTTCTGCAACATTCCCTTGTTCGCACCCACCATGCGGCTGGGGTTACACCAGATGTACCGCTGTTTCCCGACAGCCTGATGTACGTGGCAATATCAAGCATGCTCGATTGGCTTCGTAGACGGCCAAGTAGTCAACTTCAATTTGTCCCAAACACCAGCTGTAAAGTCAGGGATACCCGGTACCTCTTCGCTTTTGGTCTACTTGCCCTCACAGCTGATATGGCTTCCACGTTATTATCCCTAGGGCTTCTCCTAAAATTTGCCGTCCCTACTGCACTGGCAGCAGCGATCGGTTCCTACAATGTCGACCCCAGCTCGGTATCTGTGTCTGGATTTTCGGCCGGTGGCTTTATGGCGGCGCAACTCGGCGTCGCATACTCCGATGTGTTCAATACCGGGTTCGGGGTATTCGCCGGAGGGCCATTTGACTGCGCCCGCAACCAGGCTGTACGGCTACACGTTGCCTAATGCTTTGTCCTCGACATCCCACTGATGTACTCTGCGTTGCCAGTTTACTACATGCACAAACCAACAGAAGCCGTCCATCGCTCAGCCGATAGTTAACATGAAGTCTTGGAGCGGGAAGCAAATCGCTTCTCTTGACAGCCTCAAGAATCGCCAGATCTACATGCAAGTCGGAACAGCTGACACAGTTGTCGGACCAAACCCAATGAATCAGTTGAAGTCACAACTATCCAACTTTGATGATGCAGCCAGGGTCTCATTTGTCGCTAACACTGGTGCTGCCCACGTTTTCCCGACCGACTTCAACGGTCCAGGAGACAACCCATGTGGACAGGGTACCTCCCCATTCATAAGCAATTGCGGCTACGACGGTGCTGGGGCTGTTCTAAAGTGGATGTACGGTAATCTCACGGCGCGGAATGACGGCGCTTCAATGGGCACCACCGTTGCTTTCGATCAAACAGGAAAGTATGGCGCCGCTGGGATGGACTGGACTGGCTACCTGTACGTGCCCAAGACATGCCAGACTGGCGCCAGGCTCTGCAAACTCCATGTTGCGCTACATGGGTGCTTGCAAAGCCACGGCCATATCGGATCCAAGTACATTGAAAATACGGGATTCATCAAGTGGGCAGGTAAGTAACCTGCCTTGAGGATGACACTGTGTTCGTTGTCGACTGAACCGCTCCTGCAGACACAAACGACATCAGTATCCTCTACCCTCAAGCGGTGGCGGACTACACGGTGCACATAATCTGGGCGGGGACGTTGCTGCCAAATCCAAATGCCTGCTTCGACTGGCTTGGTTCTTATGGAACTAATGCTGACCAGAGAGGAGGTCAGCTCAAGCTCAAGTCCTGGTCCCTGCTCACTTCTTCTCGCTGACTCAAGCAATCGCAGGTGTTCAAATGACTGCAATAGTTAACCAAGTGACTATGATTGTTAGTGGATTTGAGGGTTACGAGGTATAGTTGACGCATGTTGCCAGTTCTGACGTTTCTGGCTTGGTCAGGAATCCCGCATCAACGCCAATCCACGATGGTGGGATTCCAGAGCCCACACTGCGCAACGGCCCGTCCTGAAGGTTGTTACCTTTCTTTGGTTAAGAAGAGCACAGATGTGACTTTAACAAGTAGCGCTGTGGAACCTAGGCTCTCTCCCAGCGGTTTGTGGTGCGACAGCTGCGAATACAGTGGGATTTTTTGTCTCTATCCACATTTAGGCCAGCAATAATTGAGAACCCATCCTCGATAGAAGATCATGCCGCTTGCGTGCTATCGTAAGTATAAAAGCCCCGACCGCTCTTCACGCCAAGGTGTCCATTCTGGAGGAACCTGTTCAGGTACCGCTGGGGCTCGCAGGGGATGTCCCGTCTGGCCGACGCGAAATGTTGCTCAATGTCGAGCACGACGTCCAAGCCAACAATATCCATCAGCTCGAATGGCCCTTTGGCAGTCTTCAACACGCCCCGAAATATGGCGTCGATTTCCTCTGGCGTCCCAGCTCCTTCCGCCGCCGCCAACAACGCTTCTCGTTTGATGGCAGCCCAGATGCTACAGAAGCAACAATTAGACAACAGAGTTCCTTGCGCAGGAAGGAGCGGCTAGCTACCGGTTGTAAATGTAACCCATGGAATGGCTCTTGACGTGGAATGGCGAGAACCCATGAGCTGCACATTGCTCCATCACGAGGTCGATGAAAGATGGGTCGGTACTCCCGTGGCCCATGATCTCAATGACTGATATGCGTTAGTATGACTATAATGTAAAGTAAAGATGGCGACACCGCACTTACCAGTCGTCTCCGGTGGCCAATCTAGATGACCTCCTGTTAGGCTCAATTGACTGCGTGGGAAGGACAGACAGCTTACAAGTATGCGCACTGAGTATACGTCGTTCATTCTTTAGAGTCAACCCGTCTATTATCTCGGCGCAAGAGTAGCTGCTCGAGTTGGAAGCGATGATGGTGTCTTCCGGGGCCAGAGAGTCCAGTTGCGAGATGACCTGCTGCTTCAATGGCAATTTTTCCGGAACGCACTTTTTCGTCAGCTCGGTGGCGCACTTCTACATGTACCTTGAGTTTCTCACTTCTATTACCAGCCAGGAGCTCTGTAGGGCTGTTTCCATGGTATCTGGTAGATGGGTTTTGATGCGGCCCCAGCTCCCTCGTGGCGCCTGCGTTGCCCGAAACCCTTCCACAGCTTCGACGCTGGCTTGAAGCTGACTGCTTTGCGCATCAATGAGATGAACATCTTTGCCTCTGCTCGACCACTACCCGATCCAGGCGTTAGTCCAAGGCGTAAGGAAGATGAGCTCGTACGATTGTGTGCGATGAGAAGCGGACGCTCACCATGTAAGCCAGGCGCCTCCCCTGTGATCCAGCGCCCAGGAGAACAACGGAGGTCCTAGCAGCACGAGCCATGGCGGGAAACATCTCGTTGCACTGCGCTGTACTAGACAAGAAGGAAGTAATAAAACAACATCGACATGAAATATATATCGACGAAACCCTTGATTTCTAGACCGCAATACAAGTACGAGGCAGTGCGGGTTTCGGATCCGGGAGGCGGCGCTCATAGCGCAGATTGTCAGTGGTGAGCGGGGATCATCGGATCCGAAGACCCCCTCCTGCATCCACCACAACCCTTTTGAGTTCTGTCCGCCGATCAGACTGCCCAGACACCTGGTAACTGTGATTGATCTTGGTCGAAGGGGGATCTTGGACGGGCGTGGGCCAGCGTCCCGCCATTATGGCCATTGCGTACCAGCTCTGCGGCCGCCTGTACGGAACTGGACAATTGAGCCGCGGCGTACTGTCAATTGCTGGAGCCACTCGAGGCCCAATCCTAGCGTGCGGGTTTCCTAAGGATGGGTTAGTGTAGTTCATTCGAAGAAGTTGTCGGGGGCGTTGTGTACGCGTGATGCCTGAAGCTGCATCATTTCAACGTTTGTGCGGCGTGCGGCGGTTTGTGCGTCTATTCACCCCTGCGTCATTTAGGACTGATTCATTCTGCATACTGCGCGTGTAAGACTACGTACGGGTCTTGGTGCAGAACCATGATGTCGTTCGGCTTCTTTAAGCAAAGCCTGTCCCTTGCTGCTTGGACGGACTTGGAACTTTGAGGCAGGTGGCTCAGGGTTCGCTCCAGAGTTTCTTGGAGGCTCGAGTGTGACTCTGCTGCGATCTTGCCCAGCGACAAGTCCCTGTCGATTGCTTTACGGATGAGCTGCACGCTGGCAACAACGTGGTGCGGATAGGGGTCGATGGATATTAGTGGAACCGTAGCGGATGCATCTGCTACTTCGCTGTCCGTGTCGCGAGGGCTGTATGCTAGAGTGTCTTTGATGCCCAAGGTGAATGTGTTGTGCAGGCCAAAGACTAGCGTGTTCATAACAGCATTCTCGGCCTCGGCGTTTGCCTCGGCGAGACCAGCCAGCAAATCGTACCGATCCGTGGCCTCGATGATGTCGACCAACATGAGAATACTCAGGTGGTAATGGAGCATCAGTGAATCTGTGCGCCAGTAAGCTTCATAACGATTGCCGATGTTATTGTAGCACCCACACCAGCGAAGCTTGGTTTGCTGCCCCAGAAACTGCATCCGTCTCTGGCATGCTTCCAGCGGCTGGCGATACGTGTCATTGAACTGATGGATGGCCTCAGTAACCTGCGCGTAAGCCTTGCTGACTTGGGACTCGTCATGCCCATCCCTCAGAGCCTCTTTGAAGACGGCCGTCAGCTTCCAAGCCAAAAGCTTCCACGCCGCCCCGTTGGCAATTATCTGGTTCGCCCTGTCATCCGTCATGTCGAGGACGCCGTCGGCACGCCAATTCTGTGTGGTTTCCTGGAACATCTTTGCGCCAGTCCTAACCAGGCGCCAAGGTAGCTCTGCCTCGAATCCAAAGAGTCCCGAGGAAAGTAGCGATCTGCAGTTGAGCGTCAAGGACGCCGATGTGTCAAACGTGAGGGCCGCCCAGTACGCAATGCTCTCGGCGGCGATGAAGTCAGAGGTTCCAATCGACTCGGGGCTGGCACAAATGGCCTTTGACTTCTTCAGTGACGGCGACACCTTTGACCCACTGAACTGCAAGTTTCTCTGCCTGGCTCGGAGCATCTGGATCTGCTGCAGGGCCGCATGTACGCAAGCTTGGCCCGAAATGCCGTCGATTTCCTCTTCCTCCAGGATACCTGCCGGGATGGGCGTCAAGGCAAACAGGAACAGCGCCAGCATCGAACGGTACGAGGGCCGGTTGATGACCCGAAGCATGTCTCGTCGGGCATGTCGCCAAAGCGCGAGAATGGCGTTTCGATGGCAAGGGTCTGGTTGTGTATTGCAAGACGTTAAAGGCAGCCATCTCGCTGAAAAAGCGGCAATGGTACTTCGAAGAGACTCGTCAATCAGCCGGTCTCTAATACTTTGGCGTCTGTCGTTGCCTGTCGGCAAGCGCGTAGTCCCTTCGTCCGAGGCATCCTCCATCCATGCATCAAGACGGCCGCAAACAGTGGATATGCTGGCGTTCTTGTCTGCGAGGCTGTTTTCGATAAAGCTGTCTCTTCGTTAGAAGCAAGCCCATTGATCAATATTCTCGGGAGGATGGACAGGAACATACAGGAACGGGCACCCATGTCTTCCCATCCAGGAACCGAACACCGCATCGAAGCCTCCACTGTAAATGGTCTGGAGCCAAGGAGTATTGACCGAGCTTGGAGGCTCCAACACCGGCGTCGACACCGTACCAGCCATAGAGTGACCGGCAATTGACGTTGACCTGTGCCTGATCGAGTCGGCTTGGGCCGGGGAGTCGCCGACTACGGCCCAGTGTAGGCCGCCGAGACTTCCGTCTGCTGTTTCAATCGGGGTTGAAGGGGCTTGGAAATCGCCATCCCGCGACACCGTCGTGTCGCTACTCGGTGAAAGCATAGACTGTCGACATGTCCTTCGCTTTCCCAACGGGGCCTTCCTCGCCGCTGAGCCCTTGATGTGTCTCATCCACTGCACCAGCAGACGATAAAAGATGGTCAAGACAACGCCAGACGCCAAGCATGGACTATGGCGAACATACCTTGAAAGTGCATGGCTGGTTGCGGTTCAGACATCGCGAGCAGATCGCCGACGAATCATCGCCTGAACCTCTCCGGCTCAGGGAGTCACATCGGACCCGCGAGCGACGGCATTCATCGCAGCTGGAGAACTGCGTCCGGCGAGTGACCAGGTCGCTCTGCATGGTTGGCCGCTTCGTCGCTCTTTGTACCGGCTCGAAGCGTTGCCAGCAGTGGCACAGGAGGAGTGGGTTGTTGAAGGGCGACCGGGACTCGCCTTGGAGCCGCTCAGCCTCGATGGCATACTCAACCCTCGGCCTCGACCGGTCCGTCAGGGAAAGCTTGGGTGCTCCAGTGGATTTACAATTGCACGCCCGAAACTTCTTGCGGGGTAATTGGGCGACGAGGGAATCTGGGGAAGTCGGGTCAGCCAACCAATAGCCCAACGCCACCATGCTGGCCAGGATGCCCCCTGGAATGGGAGCTAATACACAGCAGCATGGCCTTTACCAGCCATTACCCTGGGCTTTTTCTTCTAGTTCCGATAACGGGGTGCTTTATTCATGAAGACGGACTCGTTCGCACATATAATAGTCAGAAAAAAAGTACCCAAAGGCCAGACGTAAATTACAAGCACCAGCCTGCCAAGATGCCGTCTCACTGTCAAGTCGTATCCGGCGGAGAACCATCCGTCCGACCCAAGCAAGCCCACGCTATAGATCAACAGTGAGAACAACAACATTTTTGGACATGAACCCGGTGACGAAGAGACGTGCTCGGCGCCGACCGTCATCTTTGGATGGATCAATTGCAACCAGGACCGCGGCGCTCGCGGTGCGTATCTTGCTGCCGTCGTCTTCAAACAACAAGCGCGTGCTCCATCTAGCCTCCTTGCCACCATGCTGTTTTCCTTGGAGCAGTGGTGTAACTTTCCACACCATTACGCCATCCTTTGCATCTGGGTCCCGGATATGTTTCAGCAGGTCCGCGGCGTTCGACAGCCCGCTGAGAACAAACCCGCCGGCGTCGAAGGTGCTGTTGGCGTAGGGATCGGTAAAGTAGCTCGGATTGTCAATGATAGAGTCAACCTCCAGTGACTCGATGATTGTGACGCTGTTGGGTGTGTCGGCGGAACGTTTCGTCTTACTGTTGATACCCACATGCAATACGCCGCTGCTGCAGCTGGCCACAAGTACCTCCTGCGGTGTCCTTCCATGGCCCAGCCCGTTGTTGTTATGCAGGCTGTCAAGGGCGACTGAAGCCTTGACTCCGTGGCTGTCAGAGTCGGTTCCAGCTCCGGAAAACTCGACAAAGATGGTAGTAGACCACTTGGCGCCAGGATAGAGGTCCTCCAAGGTTCTCATTATTCCCTCCTTGTAATAGTGGTCGTTTGTGACGAAGAATGCTGTCGGTGATACTGCCAGGATGTCATTTGGCGTCCTGATATAAGGATCCCAGACAGAGCGGATGTGTCGCGCGGTGTTGGACCCGATGACGTGGTGGAAAACCTCGACTACAGAACGGGACTTGGGAGCTTCCTTGTCGCCCTTTTCGTACCAGTCGCGGTTCGGAACATGGTTGACTGCGAAAATGTAGACTGCCTCCCCCCGCGGCCGATCAGGGTCGTCTATAACATCGATTCCGTGCGTGATGAATGGCCCTTTGAAGTTCTCGAGCGCCAAGGTCTGTGTCCGTAACGTCTATCGTGACTGCAGTGAGAAAGGGTCCCTGTCGGTAGAGCAACAGCCCACGGCATTCTACTTACGACTGGATCGATGATCTTGAGGCTACCTCGCGCCTTTGCGGCACCCAACGGATTGTCATAGTTTCCGAGCGGTGGGAACCAAGAGTAACGGGTGCTTTCGTTGTCTTCGCACGCCGTAAACAAGGATTTGCTAGGCTCGTGGTAATGAATATCCTCACAGTGCGTCGTTCCTCCAACGATGGCAAACTCGTTGGCCGCAGTCAGGACTGTGCTTGCTGGCTTTCTGAACAGCCCCAAGACGACCCCAGTTCGCCGCACGCCAGGCCCGTAAAGGTAGGCCGCGAGGACTGCGAAGACCAGAATCGCACCAGGGGTCGAAAAGAATGATCGAGCCATGATCAATACCAAAGAGAATGTGCCCAATAGAGATGAACAGGGTGTGTAGCACAAGCCATTACACTGCTCCGGCTGCTTGCGACACCTTATAACTCATGTTGTATGACGCCAGTTTCGCGGGGAATGCTACTCCATCCTCTTCCGTGCAACCCGATCCGCACATGCCGAGGTTGCGGCTGGTGCGGCCCCGCATGCTTCCTTGCATGTTGAAACTTTATTTCATGCGTCGAAGTACTTTGTACTCTAGGCCGATAGAGAAACCAATGGACAATATATGCTGCGAATGAATTGTATGTGCATTGCTGCCGTACTGTTGATTTGGGCCCACTGTCTCCTCCGAACGTGCCCTCAGCAGAGACGCATTTTTATAGATGACAACACAGGCATTCTTACAGCTGGGGACAGTGAGATGATAGACTATGGAATGTGACTTGCCGAGCCCATTGTGGCCGATGTCAAAGCTGTGGCGACGTAGTTCCGTAGCCGAAGGGTCGGGGTAAGCCCCAGTGGTTGTGTCCGTTGGGATCGGGCGCAATTGACCCGCCGGCCCGGAGCTGCTGGACCCTGATTATCTGTGGCCTTGGTTTACTATAGGAGCGAAGCCCAGGCCGTGGATGGCAGGAAATGTATCATGCGAGTCCAGCGAAATGACATGATGCTCCATCTTTGCGAATGCTGCTGTATTTCATTGGATTTCCCACTCCATATCATCAACGAAAACATGGTGCATTTGTACTCGACTACCTCGGGGTGCCGGCATTGGTGGCACTGACCTGGAACGGGGCCTGCCGTCGACGTTCATCACCTACACTGGTAAATATGACCACCCACATAACCTGGTTGGCCTGGCATCGCGATTTAGCTACCGCTAGCCAGTTGGTGATCTTGAGCGCTGTAGGCGGTTGCTGGTATCGATATGGTAGCACTGGTTTGATCGTTAACGGGCGGGTTTATATGTAGAAGAATTCATGGTAGGTTGAGAATCATCTCCACGGTAATGCATGTTCAACGACCGCAGGACTGATGTATTGGAGCCGTTAAGTGACTCATGAGGTGTCGATCCAAGGCCCTTTGAGTATTGCAATCCGTTGTTGTCTTCCAGGAAAGGCTCGGTCTTGCCTCGTGTCCCATCGCCTCTCGCAGTAGCGGACAAAGCATCCAGTTCGGCGGTCCTGGTCAGCTGGGCCTGAGACTGCAGGAATGAAGTTCGATCATCGGCCATGTATTGGTATCGAGCATCAGGGTTTTCGCGGAAGAAGGTGAACAGCGTCGATATCATTACCATAAGTAATAGGGCGAGCGAGAAAGCGGCATTCAGGATGAAGAAGATGACTCCAGCAACGCCAACAGCCAACATCGGTGCGCGGAAAATGTTGGAGAAAAATAAAAGGAAAATCGCGTTCAAGAAGTTGACAACGCAGATGGCGATATTGAACGAATTGGTGCTCTTGTCCATCCATGGCCGAAGGATCGATGCTGCAGCCAGAGCAATGGCTTCAATAACAACAAAGCCAATGGCCTGGGCAGTGCTGTTGTGCTGACCCAAGGCAACCAGTGCGCCCTTGATAAAGTAATATCCTAGGGTCGGGGCGATGAAGTAGTATGAAGACGCGCGGAATTGAACGTAAAGGGGCCCCCAGTGGTTGAATACCCGCGGATCCGAAAACAAGATGTAGGCCAGGTTGCCATGAAGTGCAAGGGACCGGCGAGCGAGTTGAATAAGCTTGAAGACGCCCCAGGCGAGAGTAGAGGTCATGCCCAGCAACCAGATGACAGCAATGGAAACTTCTGCTGGGGAGTCCTTTTGCGTAAACTCCCATAAGCAGAGAACGACGGCCATGGGGAAGCCAATGAGGTAGAGCCGATACAGGATACCCTTGAGGACGACGAGCCAGTTCCTGCGAAAGTCGACGAACCGGCTGTCATTCATCCATTTTCTTGTGACGGCAACCTCGCAAATTCCCTTGAAGGCGGCGACGCTGAGAGCAGTGATGGTAACCAAAATGCAGAAGAATACCACGCTAGTCATGAAGAGGTTCGTCGTCTCGATCCCGGCTTTAAACGCCACACGCTGAATACCATAGACGACGTAGCTTCCGGAGCCCGTGGTGATGTTGGACCGCTTCATGGCCGCCCTGGGGAGTATTCCAATGCCTCGCTTGAAACGGTCAAGTACAGACTCGGCAAGGCCAAGGCTCCGTTTTTGAACTTGCACTGAAACGGTGGTGAGAGAGTCGAATATCGAAGATGGCGCTCCGCCGGTCGCGCGCTGATACCATGTGAAAATATCTTGCATGAACCGGACACGAATTATGCCCATGGCCCACTGGAAGTTCTGAGTCCATCCTTGAGCGATTGGAGGTAGCGGCACCCCGTTGAGGCCGATGATGGCCTGTGCCTGAAAGTAGGTGAAGACGGAGAGCGAGTTGGCAGCGATGTGAGTAGCGGCATTGAAATGCCCGAGCCCGCTGATGATGGCGGAGGAAACGAGCACCAGGCCGGTCACTATGGCGGTTGCCCACTTGACACCGTCCACGTTGACGCTCTTGCCGTTGGAAATGTTGGCTTCCATGCAGGCTATGCTTTCGCCAGTGCTGGTCATGTTGACGTACACCCGGACAACAGCATCCAAGTCAGGGATGGTGTAGGCAATACCCGGGATATTCCCCGCAGCCGACTTGGGGACAGGTATGTTGAAAGGAGCGTTCATCTTTCCGGGGACCATAGGGCAGAGGCCGGGAAGATGCAAGTCGCAAGGGTTGACGACCTGGCGAATGAGTTCGTATCCGTACACCGATATGGCCACGTGGAACACGACCTTGGCCTGGACTGACGACGTAGCCACAAGTTGAATTTCGGCGCTTCCATTAGAGGGGGTGTAGACGACGTTGAAGAGACTGGCTGTGAACATGGATTTTTCCTGACAAGAGTTGAGGGAGGTGGACAAGAGCATCTGCTCCGCTGACCCGAGTGACGGCATCATCGCCGCCGCGGAGAGAGCCACAAGCCGTGGATTGAAGTGTCGCCGCATGTTGTCTGTAGTCTCTTTGTTCGGTCGTTCGATTGGTGTATTTCTGTCTTATTGCCGTGCGCGAACAAGGCCCTATTGCGAAGTCGAGTCGAAGAGCCGAGAGTACGGGTGGCAACCGCGTGCTGCCGAGCTCAAATTCGCCCAGACTTTATGCTGTGTGATTCTTCGTTGCTTTCGTTTCGTAGCGTTCGGTGTGGTGCGGTGTAGGGCGACAATATGCCACGGTCGCCTAAGGAGCAAAGGGGGTGCTCGAGGTCATCCCGCGATGTACGTGCTTCGTGCGTAGTGACTGAAAGCACGGGCATGGAGTAGCCCACGCGGGCCGCGGAGAAATTATATGCAGGGCGGAACTGCCCGCGTCGATTTGCGCCAGAAGAATGTAGATAGAACTTGTAACACGACGAGATTCAACCTGGAGTTAGCATGCCAGGAGAGCGTGCCAGGAGAGCGTGCCAGGAGAGCGTGCCAAGTGCCAACCCACGATCTCTGGTCCGCACTCGTATTACACCAAGTCCGCTTGTACAGCCAATGTGTTTCAGGTGCGCGTTCTGTCCATAGCCGCTCATTTGGGCCGGTAAGGGAGGCTTAGCAACGAGGCAGAGTGGAGGTTCTGCAGGGGGAAATACGCGCAATTTCAAGGCAAAGGAGCCGCGTTGCCGGTGGACGACGCCAAGATGCTGCACCCCGCGCTGCGCCTGTCATATGCCAGCACCTCTGAGGCCTGGTTTCTTCCGGCTTGTTTGCTCTGGGACTCTTGGTCCTCTAATAAGGCGCAGCAAAGGACCCCTTAGGTGGGCAACATGCCGCAGTAATAACAGTCCCTTTGTTGGCTCGAAGGTTGACTGGACAAAATATGCCATCGCGGATCATTGCAACGGGGCTGTGTCCAAGACATCTTTGCCTTGGCACTGTATCCGTAAATAACAGTACTTCGTATGAGCTGCTGCAGCATTGTCACGTGATCTCACATGATGCGAAGTATGTGGCTTATTTGATCCATTTACTGAGAATGCATTTTCACATCAAAAGGCAACCGATGCTCTATGCAATCGACTGACGCGCTGGAGTGTTTTCCTAAATTCTGCTGTGGAGGCTGCAATTACAGCAGGGCGGGGCAGCCTGCAGCTAGGTAGTCTTGCTCAGTCAGTTGGTTCAGCGCGGCTCAAGCTGAAAAGTCTCCATGTTGGAGAGCGACGACGTATTCAACGAGCCCTTGGGAAGCATCTCATTCTCGTTCTAGGCAGCATACATCGGATGCATTCTTCGATGGCACAACGCAGGGCCAAGAGCAGAACGCGTGTCAAGGTTTCTCGCACTTTCTTGGCAGGGTGCACTGGACCTGTCGGTCACTGTAGCGGATCAGTGTGCACTGCGGTATCCTTCCCTATAGCTCAGTGCCAGTCCCAGAGAAATATGATTTGAAACCCGCGACTGCATTCCCACCACACATGGAGCAAACAATAAGGCACTTTGCAGCTTGGCAGCCTTTTTTCGTGAATGCTAATTTTAACAACATTGGCTTGAAGCGTGAGGTTTGCTAATAAAGATGAGACTTTACACACTGGTCCTTACCTTCATGGTTCCGCCCTCCGAGACTCTACGGTGGCCAACACGATGTTTATGAATAGATGGGTGCCATCCGCCCACGTAGGTGTCTGTCACGGATGCCCTTGAGGCTTTCTTGCGACATTGGTACAACCGACCATCAGATTCCAAGAACATGTATTTTACCTAATTTCTGTTCCATCACGTTTGTCCTTTGAGCCCCCGAGCCAGGTAGATCCGCGGCTACCCTATAACTGCGTACCAAGCCGAAAGCGAGTCTTCACTGCAAGTATGTAGATTTCTTCGAGAGCTGTATTCCTTTTTAGGTGCGAGGTAGACGTCGCAAATGATCATGTCGAGTATGGCATATGGCTTTTTACCACGTTGCCTCGGTTAGTCGTAGGTCTCCTGTTACTCATTGAAGAATAGAAGAGCCAGCGTTGGTATTCTTGTATTCTCGGTTCCTACTTCGTCTCAGGTAGGACGGCACGCTTTTCGAGTTTGCACAATGAGTCCTCCGTCAACGCAACAGGCTTCTGGAAGCTTGCGCAGAGCCAATAATGTTTTACATTCGTAATTGTAGGGTTACCTTGTTCATTTGAATACCGGAGGGGAGATTCATCATGTCTAAACGCACAGAAAATGCACCAAGTAAAGTTCGTGCATTCATCCCTTCATGATTCAAGCCAGGGTTTTTACAAGAACACCCACGCTGCAAACGCCCATCGAAACACAATACACTATAAATGTACAGAAAGGCGGGATCGCGCAATTCCCGCAGATTCTATGAGGCGCCGTCCCAATTCGCCCAGCTGCCACCATCACCAGCATTGTCCCCCCCTGGACGCCGGATCAGGTTGTCAAAAAAAGCCATGTCCACACCTTGGAATGCCCAGTCATCCACTCCTGCGGTCAGGCCGGGGTACAGGTACTGCTGCTGCAGGGTATCATTGATGGCACTCGGGAACTGCGGCGCAAACGGCTGTTGCTGCAGTCCGGGCAGCTGTTCTGCTGGCGAAGAGGCCTGCGTGGTCTGCTGCGACTGCTGAGGAACGGGCGGCATCTCTGACGCCACGCCGTCAAACAAAGGCCGCGATGAAGCGACTGCGCTGGCCAGCACAGGCTCCTGAATCATTGGCGGCGGTGTAGGAGCGCGCGGAGGCCCTTCCATGGAGACGAGACCCTCGCGGCTGATCCTGATGGTGCCAAAGTACGGGATAGCGATCCGGAGGAACTGCCCGTCGTCTGTCGCCAAGTCGGGATGCAGCTCCGTCATGGCCGCTGCCGCGGAAAAGTTGTCCTGGTACATCTTGCCCTGGGTCGCGTTCGTCTCAAAAGCCAGCAGACTCTTCAGCAAGCTGGCGCTACGCTCGCTAAGGACGTCGGTGCTGAGCTTCGCGACACACTCCATGTTCTCGAGCACCTGTTCTATCATCGCTCGGTCGCTGTTTCTCTGATGCGCGAGCACGTTGATTCCCGCGAGGCTCCCCCCGTCCTGCTGCTGCCGCCACAGCTTGTGGTGGCCGTCGAGGTGCGCCATAATCAGCGTCATGGCGGCTGTGAGGGCAAAGAAGTCAACGGCTCGGCAGGAAAAGGCCACGCGGTTGAAGGACCGGAACATGATGAAGCGCGTCAACAGCTCGCGCGACGCATTGGCGCTCGCCAGCTTGCTGTGGTCATACTTGACAGCGTCGGGCGTTTGCGATCGCAGCATGTAGGGGAGGTGCAGCAGGTTGAGCAGGTTGAAGTAGAACATCTGATCGAGCAGGCGGTTTGTCTCCCAGAAGGTCTTGTCCGGATCGCGCACCACGCTGGCGAGGTTGGGAACCAGCCACCACTTGCTGGGCATCTCGTTTCCGGCCCTTTGAAGCTCGTCGTCTATTTCCTGCAACGCCGCCAAGTCGTCCATGATGGCAGGGTCTGACGATTCGTTACGCTCGAGGATGCGCGACGCAACGACGGACTGCTTGCGCTCGAACCTGCCCTCGGGCGTGTCGTTTGCGAGGGCGGCCTCGGCCACCATGGAGACGTCCAACGATCCCTGGGGTAGGCCCAGCATCAAGCACAGCTGTCGGTCTGTGCAGACGATACGGAACCAGAAGTAGCTCGGATAGACAGGCTGGCTCGGGTCGACGACCTTGAGCGGTTGTTGAATGCCGCTGCGATGAAGGCCCATTAGTTGGGCGACCAACATGGCGCGTCTGCAGGCGAACCATGCACGTCGAAGGTGGCCGCTGTTGGCTTCGAACATGGATTCAAGCATGATGCACTCGAGCCCTTCGACACAGTCTAGGAATTCGTCCTTGTTGGTCACCAGGCGAATAGCAGTGTCGGCGAGCCGGCGCATCAACTGGCGCGGCGGCTCCGACAGGCGACTGATCTCCTCGGCGTGAAACTCCGGGTGTGCAAACTGTAGGCACGAGGCCAGGATGAGCAGGTACTTAGCAAGCAGAACTGGGTGGGTTCTTGCTGAAGGTATTTCAGCCAGGTTTTCGTCTCCGCCTCCAGGTCTTTGGGCCAGCACGGGGTAGGGATGGGTCATGAGTTTGTGGAACGAGACGTCGATGCCAGCCTTGATCATCAAGTGGATATCCTCGCGGGGCGGCAGGGCGGCGTGCAGAGCAGCCGAGACAGTTTCGTACTGGGTGCCTCCGGAACAAGTGGTCGTTGTCAGAGGTGTAAGAGGCTCGGGGGTCGGCAGCACGGACGACAAGCACGGCCCCGGGGCGGTGACGCCGGTGTTCGGGTCCGGATCCCCACTCGAGGCGGAGCCGACGCTCCCGTTGCCGACTTTCTTAACCAGCTGCTCGACAAGGGCCTCGACACGCACGATACGGTCGCCCATGTGCCGCCCGCGATCTCCCGTCGGAGATGCGGCCACGGCCATGTCCTCGGGATACTTCTGGCTGACGCAGCGCGCGCCGCGCCTCCGGCATGGGAGACAGACCGAGTCTGACGGCGTCGAAAACGAGCATCGCATCTTACGTCGCTTGCACTCCCAGCAGCTGCGCGTGCCCTTGCGGATCTTGCGGTGCTTGGCTTCAGAGTCGCTGGTCAGCCCCGGGTCGGGGGGCTCACGCGCCGCATCCGGGACGGCGCCGGTGCTCGACATGGTGGCGTAGCCCGGCCAGGGACCGAGTCACCTGATCGGAGACGATCCGTCTAGGTGCTGAATAGCCCGATAAGTCGTCGTACAGCAGCAATGCCAAGTTCCGGCGCGGCAGAACGTGTGTGACTGAGGTGAGCCTGTGCTGGCACGTGAGTGATGGGAAACGGCGATGTTGGCGACATCGACGCCTGGAACGCCTCCACTCTTATTCCGCCGAAGCGGCGGACGAAGTTGCGCCACTTTCCTGCGGATACACAAATATTCACTCTCCGCCAATAGACTTGCACACACCGTTCCCTAATCGGCTGTTGGCCGGCTGGCCTTGCCCTCATGCGTGGCCAAGGCGGAGGTTCAAAGGTGAGATTGCCATGTTGTTCACTCCTATTCGTACCTGTAAGCTCTTCCTGCTGCAGCATTTATCCCACCCATATCAATAAGTGCAGGTGAGGCAATTGCAGACGGCTTGGTACGCGGGCAAATGATCAAGAGTGGAGGTTCTGTCTTCGCTGGTTTACACTGTTCTCACCTAGAATCTTGTATGAGTTACTTGCTTGTACTCTCCACAGCCAACATTCCCCCGTAGATAGTATAGTTGTGTCGAGTAGGGCTCGCCCTGCTCACGACTTCCTCTTTCCCTTGGGCATCCTCACAATCCAGTACAGAGCCAACGCCGCCGCGATGTTGAAGGCAACGTACGCCCAAATAATGCCAAAATTGCGCCACCTCGTGTCGTACTCGGAATTGATGCGCGCCAAGAATACGTTCGTGTCCTTGATCTTGCAGTAGCTGCAGCTGGTCGTTGCGCTGGGGTCCAGAAGGTAGCCACCCGCCCTCGAAATGTGGTCCGCCATGTAGTCGCCACATGTCTGGCCGTCCGGCGGGCTGAAGGTGGTGAACTCGTTGCTCGCGCACGTAACCTCGACGTTGGACAAGCCCGTTGACAGAATAGCTGAGACCCAGTATGACAATGGCGAGACGCGGTACAGGAAAATCCAGAAGCGTGGCATCTGAGCTGGCGGAGCCAACACACCGCAGAAGAAGAAGATGAGGACGAAGAGAAAGTTGGAGATGTTGCCGCCAGCATCGGCCGTATCCACAAAGGAAATGCACATGTGTGTAAAGGTGGAAACCCAGAGAAGAAACTGCCAGAACAAGAGCCACATAAGCGCTCCCCTTTCCGTGCCTTGCCCTTCAGCTTCGGCATTCCTGTAAAGGCCAACGGGAAAGTAGAATAGGGCCCACATAAGAACCGAGGCGAGAGTATTCCAGGGAATCTCGGAGGCTATCTGGCTAAGCATGAAGACCTTCCAGGAGTATGTCTTGGCAGGACGTTCGCGGACCTCGTATAAAGAGCGTTGTGCAATGAAATTCGGCATCTGTTGGTCCACCAGCTGCCCAACAATGCTCATGAGCTCGAAAATGGCAAACATCTGGTTTTGAAGCCCCTGTATGCTCAGAGGTGCGTTGAGGAAAACTAGGCCAATGAACAAACTACTGAAAATACAGAGGATGAGCTTGGAGTAGATGTAAGAGGGCGTCCGCCAGGACTGCTGGAATACACGCTGTGTAACTACGTGTAATTGTTGCCAGAGCGGTGCGGCGAACTCGCGGTATGACGCAGCATCATGCGTCTCGTCTGTGGGTGGTCCTGTAATACCGTTCGCCCAAAGATGTGCTAATTCGTCCTGAACGCTCTGGTACTCTGGGCTGGACCGCCACGTTTGGTGCCAGTCAACTTTGGAGAAGCAGCCAGGGGCAGCGCCAATGGCCTGGAGCATCCACTCAGCCGGGTTGGCACCGGGCGAGCAAGGCGCTGCACCATTGCGCTCGAAGTAGTCCGTGAGGGTTTGGGAGTTGTCGCCAATCTCACCTACATCACCGATGGGTATGTGTCAGTATTGCTTGGGGCTAACATGCCGTCTGGAGGAGTGACGCTCATCATGGATGGAGATGGACGATAGGATATGCAGGTACTGACCAAAATATACGGTTTTACCTCCCTCGGCGAGCAAGAGCAGGCGGTCAAACCGTTCAAACAGCATCGCGGAGGGTTGATGGATGGTACAGAGGATAGACTGACCCGCCTTGGAGAGCTTTTCCAGCAAGTCCAAGACAGCCCAGCTGGTTTGGGAGTCAAGACCTGACGTGGGCTCGTCAACAAAGAGCAGCAGTGGTGGCCTGGCAACCAATTCGACACCAATGGTTAACCGCTTTCGCTGCTCAACGTTGAGGCCCTCGCCCAAAACACCGACAACGGCATCGGCATACTCTTGCATGTCTAGCAGCTTGATGACCTCGTCCACGTAGGCCAGCTTTTCCGCCTCTGGGACACTTTCCGGCTGGCGGAGGAGAGCCGAGAATCTCAGAGCCTGTAGTCGAAGTCAGATCGAATGGCTCCCAGAAAAAAATTTCCAATCGGGCGCAGAAAAGTGCCTGCTTGGTTCAAATGAGGAACGAATCAGGGGCTCTTTGTGCTCACCTCTCGGACAGTGCTCGTCTCAAGATGCAGATCTTGCTGCTGGGCGTAGCCGGTTTTGCGCTGGAAGCTCTCATCACGTATCTTCCCATCGACCAGCATCTCGCCCGTGAGGACACCCACACCCACACGGCGATCAGCGAGGCAATCCAGAAGAGTCGTCTTGCCAGCCCCAGAAACACCCATCAGGGCCGTGAGAGTGCCCGGCTTAACCCAGCCATCGACGCTGTCCAGGATGCGTCGGGGTTTGCCCTTGATCTTGATGTCGTAGCACACGTTGTTCCAGCGGAAGACGCTTGTAGAGCCCTGAAAAGCTGACTGCTTGTTGGGTTCGTGCCCGCCCGGTTTCTCCAGTAGAACTGGGACAGCGTTGGAGAGTGACTTCTCGACATCATCGCCGCCCTTGACGTGAATTTTTGGAACGAAGCCTCGACGGAAGACCAGAATCTCACCCTTGGGCTTTTTGGCTGTAAGGTATTCGCTGGCGATAAAGTACACGAGGTGATTGAACACCACCATGGCAGCGATGATGCCGACATTACGCCATCGGTGGCCATAATAGTAGCTGTATGCCGAATTAATGTAGTCGTCCCCGTTCACATAGGACTGGCCGGGGACGGCTCCGACAGCATCGCAGGCCACATTGTTCGCACTAGCATTCGCGTAGTTGGGGATATGAGAGGAACACGTAAAGTTGCGGCCGTGATACTCGTTGACCATGAGTGATTCGTAGCCGTAGGCTACGGGGTTCAGATAGTTGATCCAACGGCACCAGGGCAGCATGTAGTCAACTGGGACTACAAACCCAGCAAAGATGAGCAGGGCAAGCATCACAACTGAAGCGGGAACCATAGCCTGCTGTTCTGTTCGTGACAGTGAACCGCTGAGAATATGTTAGTAGTTGCCCGCCCCTCTTTCATGGCGGAGAAACTTACATAAACCTAAACATCCCAGACATGGCCAAAACAATGAGGAAGACCACCAATAGGTAAAAGAAGAAGCTGTCTGGCTCACGGTTCAGGTTGGTCATGAAATAAAACACCAAATTGAAGGAAATCGTGCTAGTGATCTTCACTGGCAAGTCGACTAGGACAGAAGCATACGATTCGGCCGACGGGTGGTAAAAAGCATAGCGCGATTGCTTTTCGACGATGGGCCGCTGCGCATATAGCGTCATAACCTCGAGAATAGAAGCGAAGGCATTGAACAAAATGGCCATGAAGAGAACGACAGCGCGGCCGTAGAATGAGCCCGTGTTCTGAGCCATGTTGTAGAACAAGGACGACATGATCAGAGCCATCATCGTATTGCCAACCATCACATAGATGGCTGGCGAGGGATCTGCTTTGAATCGCGCCCACCCGCGCCACATACACAGCTGGACCTGCTGGGAGTACGTCAGGGTGTAGGGAGACTTGAGGCGCTGCCCCTTGGCCTGATGTGACTTCTTGAGGTGTCGGAAGGTCTCAGCGTCTGGGCCACCGATGGGGTGTTGCATCCTGTACTCGTCGATTTCGACTTTCAAAGCCTTGTACTGAGGACTGTTCTTCCAGGCCGTCGCGAAATCATCAGGGGTCCGCGGGGGATTGCAGCCGGGCCGAGGGACGCGCTCTGCCGGGAACGTCATCGATGTGAGGAAGTCAGGCGTCGTCTGACGCGCCCGGCACTGAAACCCGAGGTTGATGAAGTACTCCTTGGCCTCGGAGGCAGGTCCAAAGTAGATCTGGCGTCCCTCATAAAGAATCAGGGCTTTGTCGAACAGGTCATAGGCGCTCTGGGGCGCCTGGTACATGGACACGGCGCATGTCTGGCCGAACATCTCAGACTGAAGCCTCAAGGTCTTGCAGAATTCGATCGCGTTGACTGAGTCCAGACCACGCGTCGAGCTGGAGCCGGCAGTTAGTGCGTATTCCAATCTACCGGAAGCACCGGTCACCTCACTCACTTGTCCCAACATTGCAATGGGGCGCCTGACAGCGTTGCCTCGGCAATCGTGACACGCTTACGTTCTCCTCCGGAAACCCCTGGTGTGTACGCGTCTCCCACCTTGGTGTGGATGGTGTGGCTAATGCCATACATTGCCATGACGACGTCTCGAAGGTGTTCGCAGTACCTAGGAGGCCCAACTGTCAGTGCCCAGAACTGATGGCCAAAAGGGGTTGGAAACGTACTGATTGCGAAGAATACCCTGCGGCAGCTCCTTTTGGCAGCGCGCACGCGACGCAAAGGTCAATGTCTCGCCAACCGTCAACATGGGAAAGTGGACGTCGGCCTCTGCGGTGTATATGGCATCCCCTCGATGCGCAGTATGCATTTCTTTGGCCGATATTCCCTGGTAATTGAAGTACGAGCCCTCGTTGACGTAGATGCCGTTCGTGTCTCCCCAGATGGTCTTGAGGAGGGTCGAGCAACCAGAGCCGGGCGGGCCCAAGACAACGCACATCTCGCCGGGGCGGATCAGACCGTCGAAATGGCGCAGGATGTCGATTCGAGTCTGGCCTGCTGTGCTGAAGAAGAAGCGGCGAGCCATGCCTGGCAACGCCAGCCAAATGTTGCCGACGTCCTTTTGGAAGTCGGTCGGTGTTCCGTAGCCGAACACATTGAGGTTTTGGAAGCACAGTCCGACGCGACGGAAGCTCTGCCCGCGTTCGTTGGCGACTTTGGCGACATTCGTGGCCCACGCGCGCGCATTGAACTCTTCACCGCGCGGGTTCAGGGGAGAACCTGGGTTGCTGTTCCCAAAAATGGGCTGGCCCCCAGAGTCGTCCACACCGGCCGCCGAATCGCGCGTGTATTGGCGCGCAAGCCCCTGAACCATCGAATGTCGTGCCTCCATTTCATCATCGTTGGCTAGATTCCCGTCGCCGTCGGTGGAGCCGGACAAGACCGAAGCGGTTCGTCGTGGCATATTGCCCTGCCGCACTGACTTGAGGTTTCCTAAGAAGTTAAAGCCACTGAACCTCGAAGAGCCGGACCGCACGACGATCTTGTGCTGGGACGGGTCCAGAGAAAGCAACAGCTGCCTCTGACAAACGAATCAAGCTCAGGAGAGAAGGATGTAAATGGGAAGGTAGAGACTTGGCTTTGTGGCCAGCAGCGTTATATGCCGCCTTGGCGGTGCGCGTTCCGAGCCCGTCGCCAGTGTTTTCGGCTGAAGATGCTGGCCATTTCGGGGGAAGGCTCCAAGTCCGCCATCTTTTCGGAGCTTTGGATTCTACAGAAATGTACCAAGGACCAATCATAGTCTGTGACAAGGACAACTGAGCCTGGGAAGACAGCATCCCGTAATTTCTTGTTGCCTGTATTCGTTGGTACTTGGTTCGTTAGCCATCTGACTCGTAGTCCGGGTGTAGTTCATACCTGCATGGACCAGGGATGTTCGAAGCGAATCTCCGGGCCTGCGGCGGAAGAAAAATTAAAAGGACCCTGAAAGAACTTTCTTCCGCCGTACAGGCGGGCCATTCTCTCAAAGCTCCCTCCAAAAAACTGAGTGGGTGCAAGAAACCAGGCACGCTAAGAAATATAAGGCTAGTGCTGGTCATACGCTGGGAGACTTTAGAGTTATCTTTTTCATCAATCTTCAAGCAGTACGGAGGAGAGAGGAATGCTTTCGCAGCCACGAAACCCGTGTTGTGGTTGCAAGCCCCTCGCATGCCGAATAGCCGAGTCCCGACACCGTACAGGCTAGGCGGGGTGCCAACGGCGCCACATTGGAAGAAGAGAGCATCAATAAAAAAGTCGACGTCAAAGAGAGGAGGTCGTAGCGGGGAGGACATCATGTTCAGTATCGCCGTCGCGAGCGAGAGTTGCTGTGGTGCTCTGGCAGCGCGGGAGTCGACGAACCCAAGCGAGAAGCTAAGCGATTGGGCCGAGGACAGCTCGTGGAGGCACAGCCATCGACCTCAAAACAGCGCTGTCTCCAGGCGATGATGACTTGTGTTCACGAAGGGTTGGTGCAGACAGACAAGGGGAAAGACAGGGTGCAGAGTTGGAACGGTGAGGCAGACGGTCTGAAGGGAGGGAACGAGGAAGAGAAGTCAGTAGTACAGGTCGATGTATTTGACCGTCCAGTCCCTATCGGGTCTATCACCAAACATAGATACAACAGCTTGATCCAGACTACAAGGTACAGCAACAGTGCGGACGTATAGCATATATTACCGGGAGTGCGACTGCAAAGACTAATACCGTAACTGCTCGATGATCTCTGGGGAGTTTATGAAGGCACACCTCTCTTTCAGCTTCTGCTTGGCGATCTCTGGGTGTGCGTGAGGTCCGTCCAATGCCGAAAGGCCCTCGTGAGTGCCCCCAACCACGAAGACATGGGTCTCATTGGCTGTGCTGAAGGCTGGCGTGAATCCTTTGAAGGTATCATGCCCCTTCAAGCCTGGCTTCCCGATGCTGGCAAACGTCGACCAAGATCGAGATCCTCGATCCCTCAGCTTGTAATCGGATGTAGATGGATGGAAAGGGTATCCGTTGATCTGATAATGCGAAAGGTTGCCGAAAATATAGGCAAACTCAGAGGTGTGGATGGGGCCGAATCCTGTTTCATTGGTCGTATAAGTCAAGATAGGGCCGAGAATTGTCTGGTTCCAGTCGTACAGGTACACCTCATTTCCTGCCGCCGCAATGTGCTCTGCATACCACATCGGCTGGCAAGTCATGATGATGTCCCTGAAGATCCTCGCTGAGCGGTAGAACTCGCTGGATAATGTCTTGCCTGCAGTGAAATCGGACTCTGGATACAACGAGAGAAGTTTGTGGACGTTATTCGGGGTCAGGTCCGGAACATACTGCGAAATAAACTTGAGCGTGTCGCTTGGGCTTCGAATGCTCGTGTCTGTGAAGAACGTCACGTCATCATCGCACCATCCAATCATGGTTGTGACGTTGGCGAATCGGCCTTCCCTGATAAGTTGCGAGGGAGCAGCGGGAAGAAAGTCGCCGTCGACGGCTGGGAGCCATATGTCGCCGATGTTGTGTGCGATGTCACTTTGGTATGTGGCTAGCGAGCCGTTCAGCAGCGTCGCCATGTCAAACTTGCGAAGGCAAGCCACCGTATCCGTTGAATGCAAGCTGCTGGAGTTGCAACCCACGTATTCCACCAGGGCTTGCATCGCATCGATGGTGAAGTTGCCCGTGATGCCGGGCTCAAGAGCCTGGCTCTCACATATGCCCTGGTGGAAAGGAACGAGCTTGCTCGCGCCGAATGCCATGATCTGCATGCCCACGGACAACCCTGAGCTGCGTGTTAGCACCCCAAGCTCGTCGCATTTGTAAAAGGGTTGAAACTGCGCACCTCCGGATGATTGCCCGAAAATTGTGATCCTTTCGGGATCACCGCCAAATTGCCCGATATTATCACGAACCCATTCCAACGCGAGCCGCTGATCTCTCAAGCCCGCATTTTCTGACCCTTCGGTCTTGAGAGCATCCGACTGCGCAAAGCCGAAGACTGCACATTACGTTAACTTCGACGCTTGGCCAATGTGCGGAGGAGCTGACTTACGGCCGAGGCGGTAGTTCATGACGACGTGAATGACTGGGAGCCCATTCTTCACCGACTCTAGGATCATCCCGTCTGGTGAAATGGTGATCTCTTGGTTCTGCCCAGACCAAAAACTTCCACCATGAAGGTATACCAAGACGGGCAGTCGGTCGTGAGTATTCGTGCCTTTGGGTCTCGCAACGTTCAGATTGAGGCAGTCCTCTGAAATCTTGGTGACGTTGCTCAGCGATATGGGAACCAGCCATCCTCCGAGCTGCTGAGGGCAAGCGGGCCCATACGCGGTCGCGTAGATAGTGCTGCCGCGTACTGCAACCAACGGCTTTGGTGGTCTGAAGCGATTGGCGCCGGAAGTGTCTTGTCCATAGGGGATATTGAGAAAAACCTCGATGCCGTTGCGGTAGAGGCCGCGATATGTGACGTCGTGTCGAGAATCTACGACCGTTGGGTTCGCGATTGCGCAGCCGCAAAACAGCAGCCACGCGCCCAGAGCGAGACAGATGGAAAACATGGTCGCTGGTTTGGGGATAACGACTGCTTTTCGGAAGAAATCTGTATCGTGGTGTACGAAGCATGCACAGCTCACCCGCACCGAAGTATTTGCAGGCTGTGTCTCTCGTGCCTCACCGCCTGGGGAGGACTGGGACTTTATCTTAATAATGATTCACGTTAATATGGATTGACGGAGTAAGCCTACCATTTCAAACAGGACGGCACACGAGGCACCATGATTGGCTGGGTTTGGTGCGAGGTTGACGGGGACAGCCCGGGATCAGACCAATGCTGACAAGAGGGTACGTCCACGACGCACATTAGGAACGAATGGCAATTTTGTCAGCCACTGTAACACGGCACGTTGTGCCGATTAATGCGTCATAGGCGTTCATGGGCTCTTCTGACAGTCCTTTTTTATGAAGAGGGCTCCCCAAGGTAGCATCGTCGTCAACATCCTCCTCAGTGAGAATGCGTGAACGCGTACTCCGTAGCGGCAGATCAATTCTGTACAACACGACCCAAATCAGCCGTGGAAATGACGAATGGTGTTGCACTATTCACTTCAAAGATATCTCTCCTACGAGGCCCTCAGAATGCACCGTATAATCCGGAAACTTGCCAATGGGCTCGAGTTAATTACCCCTATAGTTGCAGACACCTCAATGACGTTTACTCAAGGCTGCATTGAGTTGTGCAAACGGCTTTATAGTGCCACTAAATAAACCCTTTTGCAAGTCGAAAGACGCCCGCGTGTGGCTTCTCGTGGAATTCTCGCGTCTCGCTCACTGTCAGCTGCAATGCGAGCCAGCTTTCTCATCTCCTCCTGTTCCATATCCGTCTCCACTGACTAAGCAGGAAAGGCTATCACTGGTAGTCGAACAAGCCCACCGTGAGAATTATGGACTTCATGGTGATGGTTTGGAAGAGCAAGGGGAGTGATTCGGGGACGGATGCAAACAGGTCTGTCAACAATGGATGTGTACTAAACTCTTGACAATGTCACGAATGGGTGCACCGTAGATGTCAATATCTGACTAAATAAAATATTGGCAATGTGTTTGTGTCCCCAGCCAATGACGGCTGGAGACTTGAAAAATGGCCCTTCTTTCCACACTTTGTCTGTCGACGCGTTTCAATGGCCTGCGCTACTTCTAGAAGTAGAGCGACTTTGTGTTCTCCTTCATGTACCGATAGCTTTCAGCCCTAAAGTTATCGTCTATGAGGGTGTTCAGCGCAAGCTGGATCCATAGCAGCTTCTTGTTCTCCGTCCACTTCGGCCACGGCAGGAATCCACCGTTGCCCACGCCCACACCGACATTGGGGTCCTGGTTGTGCAAGAAATTAAAGTAGTAAGTTCGGCTGCTTCTGGCTGGATGGCCGGTCCCCGAGAACATCATCTTAACGTCTGATCCGTGCGCAGTACCCGCGTAGTTCAAGGGCAGCAAGCTGTATTGAATGGAGCTTAGGTACGACCACACTGGCACATCCGGGTTCGCCTCGACCAAGGCTTCAATAGAGAGTCGCCGCGCAAGAGTGAAAACAATATCTCCGAGAAGGGCTGCAACGCGCTTGAATCCACGACCCGTACCATAGATTTCGTAATAAAATTCGTTGATTTGGCCGGTGCGGAAGGGGCTGCCTGCGGGCGACTCGGGAGGGTACGTGTTGACAAACTCAGTAATCTGGCTTTCGTTCGAGTGGGCAAAGTAGTACGTGGTCAAGTACTCCACAAAGGCTTCAGTCGAAGTCAGGTTGGTCTGGGCAAAAGAAAAGAGGGTGCCTTCGTCCTCCTGGTCGCCAATAATCATGGGCACAGCGTGATATCGACCTTCGCTGGCAAGCACATCAGGGCTGTCCGTGAGAACCGTCCCATCAGGCCGCGGTAGATAAGACAGGGCAAGTGAAGTATACGATCCAATTCGCGGCACTGAGTTGGATGCCTCAAGGAAGACCTCGTATGGAAGGCCGCGAAGACACTCCAAGGTATCATCCATGCCCTTGCACCCAGACCTCTCCACGATGGTGTCATAAATCGCCTGAGCCTTTGGGCAGTCAACGGGATCCGTAGGCGTGGCAGCACCAGAGTTCATGATGGCTCCGCGGAAGAGCGACTTGCCATTGTATGTGGCGTTCCCGTCGTAAAGCAGCATCTGGTCGAAGACGGAGATGGAGCCGGAAGACTGGCCCCAGAGAGTGACCTTTTCTGGATCACCGCCAAAGGATGCGATGTTATCGGCTACCCACTCGAGTCCAATGCGCTGGTCGAGGAGGCCCAGGTTTGCGCTGCCATCCCTGAGGATCTCCGCGCCGCCCAAGAAGCCAAATCCAGCTACGCGGTAGTTGACAGCCACGAAGATAAACTCCTGGCCTTGGGCGGCCGCAAACTCGATCATCTTGTCGGCGTTGTACCCCTGAGTGCTTCCAAACACGAAGCCGCCGCCGTAGATGTAGAAGAGCACAGGTAGGCGGTCATTGGGCGTGGTGCCTCTGGGCCGCTGCACATTGATCGTCAGACAATCTTCCTGGCCCGTGGCTTCATTGATGCGGAACATAGGCAAATCCATCATGTCGGGAGCAGCCTTCTGAATGGCGTCACGGGACTCTGCATCCGGGAAAGTGGGCATCTGCGGACACTGAGCAGCAATTCCGGTGGCATCGAAGGTCCCCAAGTCCCGAGATAGCTTCGTGGGTGGCTTGAGACGCAACGGCCCAACGGGAGGATCTGCATATGGAATGCCATTGAAAGTTTCGACGGTTGAGACGGTGCCGATAACAGTGCCGGAGGGCAGGGCGACTGTGACGCTGTCGGCGCGCTTCTGGAGTGTCGAGTATGGCACCGGTCCAGGCGCTGCGAGGGCTGCTGCGACGAGGCTGAAAGCCAAAGAGGCGCTGCCGAGGAGCTTCATACTGCTGATGTTTATGAAAGCAGAGAAACCGTATGGAAGCTGCTGGTGATGTGGGAATCCACTGGCTTTGCTGTGGCCAGCTCAACTCTTCTCATTCTCATGAGCGAGTCCTGATGGTTTATATATTCGCTCCTGACAGCTCGGTCTGTCCAATTTTTACATTGATTTTTCCGCCTTTGCTCTGACCATACGGAGTACGACTGAGTTGCAGCTTGATTTTTACCAGGTCTCAGTAGACGTGGGCATGGAGAACGCCTACCAGGTCCATACCCTGGGCACAAGAGCATGGTAGGTGGTTCAAGTTGCCCAAGTGAATGTTGTGCAACCTCATATGACACCAACTCTACTACCTTCTGAGAGGCAAGGCCGAGATGCGCTTACTAGAAACTCTCGTGACACGGCTGATCGATGTCTCACGGAACAAGGTCCAATGCCGTAAGTTGGCTAGAATTGCTTTTGGCTCTTGACTTGCCGTGCAGATGGGCCTCCGCAGACAGCCAGGTAAAGTTTAAGTGCCTGGTATGGAGCAGTACTCTCTTGAATCTTGTTGCACTGATCATTCCGTTTTGACGTGCCTAGTAGTTGAGTTTGGATATAAACGACCTACTACACCTAGCTCGTTAGATGAGGATGGGCCGGAGCCGTGAACCGTAGAAACAATTATGCAATATTACTTACATGAACGCAATGCTGCTTGCAGACGAGACGGCGCAGCAACGCCACATTGTCGCAGTGCACTCTCTTTCTGCCGTCTTACGATTTGTGATTGGTCTCTGCTAGATCCACTAACAGTTAGATCTTACTATCTTCCGGAAGCGCACGAAGAAGAAGAAAGCCGGAGAAGCCCGAGACACTTCTTTGCTGTTTCGAGATGCGTTGCGCCGTCGCCGCTCGCGCCAGGTGTCAGAAGTCACATTTATTACTTCGATCCAGAGACACAAGGCGTCTCCAGTGACGTATTCCGGCCTATGATGTTTCCTGGCACTGCAAGCATGAGGGGCCAAGCCGGCACGATCCGTACACCCTTGCTCACTCAGCAGGAACTCCATGCAACATTTCAGGTTCAAGGCGGTGGGCCACCTTGATGTGCGACCTGCCGGGTTCCAATTTTGAGACATGGAATTGGCTCCATTTTGAACCTGGTTGTCCGGCAAAGACAAGTAGCAACCCGTTGACTTGATCGTAAATAGATGATTGCCTCCACATGCCACGCCTAAGTTATGACGGTCATTAGTCGAGCTTCTTCCAGAAATTAGCATCCACATTCACTACCTTAAGACGAAGCAGAGGCCAGTGTTGTACTCTTATTCGCAGCATTTTTCTCAATGTAGGTCGTAAGATGTCATGTGCGGCATCTTTTGCTGCGGGCATATTATGTATGAAAAGAGCCCTGCGTAACCGAAACACTGTTTTGGGTAGGCCAGCCAAAATGCTGACGTGCGCTTCACGCTACGGCCGGCCGCGAACACTGTTTTGGGTAGGCCAGCCAAAATGCTGACGTGCGCTTCACGCTACGGCCGGCCGCGAACGACTTTGACCATGGCATGCATTCACTAGGTTTCAAGAGGCCTGCAGGACCTCCACAATTGGGGATTGCATGTTATCTGGCTTGAGTTTCTATGGGTGATGGACGGTAGCAAAACCTGAAGAATGAGTATATTTGCAATGAAGGTGTTAACCATGACTCTGTATACCCCTCACACGATGATAGTTGTGCTCACTTGGCCACACCGACTCATTGCCGATCATATCGTTGACCTGAACGGACTCTACAATAGCGCCATCTGACGTGAGTTGACTCCTTGCACATTATTTCTGAGCATGATGGTTTCAGAGTATTATGTGTAAATGACACATTAAACGGTACAGCAGTCGATGGGAGCTAGAGTCGACTATGTCTGCCTAGGCTCTTTTCTAAGTGTATGCCCCAATTGCTTCCCTGTCTAAGCTTCGGATCTAAGAACTCTACTTTCTAACAAGCACTGATGCCCGAGTCGGCTCACATCGAGGCATAGTACCCGCCTTGTGAGTGGCATACTAAAGCACGCGCACCCAGAACTTGAAGCGCAAGGTGTCCTTGTCCTCCCAAGACCACAGATTGTAGTACGATGGATCCATGCCGTTGGCGGAGCCCCAGGTACCCCATTCAGTGTGAACCTCGAACTTCATCCCCGTGCTTTCGCCAATTTCCTTCCACATCTGCTGGAAGCTATCGGAATCGTGGTTGAAGAAGGTAGGCAGACGTCCGTTGCTCTCATTCTCCTTCGTGGGCTTGTACAGGTAATTCTGCACCTCCTTGGCCTTGGTAGCCCCATGCTGTCGTCCAAGGATCAGGCCTCCCTTTTGGTGCTTCATCAGTCGCAGGAGCGCGGTTGCCGCTTTCTTCTGACCCTCCAAGTCGAAGAGATGCAGGAAAGAGCCGACGTGAATGATATCAAACTGATTGGATTTCTCTTGACGGAGCTGATCCTTTTCGTCGAAGATGTTGGCTGCATAGAACGGGGACTTGATCTTATCCTTGTCACAGAAAAGATCGAACCCGAGATCAAGGAATGTCGAGTTGAGTTCTGCGCCGCAAAGATTCTCAGCTGGCGCTCCATCGACAATCAAGGCTCGAATGTCGTGGCCGAAACAGCACCCAAAGTCCAGGAGCTTTTCCCCACTCTTGACACGCTTCAGAACTTCATCATAGAGAGGCGAATCGGGAAGAGAGAAGTCCAAGAAGCGGAACAGCCCAATGCAAGGATACGGGGATGAGGTCCAGGCTTTCTCGCGCTATGAACAGACCGCCTTGTTAGGAAACGAAACACCAAGTAAACGGGTTTCTCACAATTTTCATGACATGATCCTTGACATCCTCCTGCTTCAAGCCTGCGTGGTTGACGAGCACACGCTCAGCCAGGGGCGGGATGCACTCGAGCGAATCCAAGTACCAAGGGATCCCATTCTTCGGGTTGCCCTGGTTGGAAACGTCGCTCGTGATAATGGAACCCATCTTGAAGTGTAAGAGGAAGTGTAAGAAGTGTCGTGTGATGCTTGTCAATGCTTGAATAGTTGTGCTTGCAGCTTATCAGGACGAACATGTGCGAGCCGAAGGTTCTTTATATACCCATAGCGACAAGCCTGTTGAGCTATGCCATACATACGTGGTCGCGCCCGAGACAACTCCGGCGAGAAGTTCCGACGAGAAGTTCCGACAAGACAACTCCGACGAGACGGTCTGTCCTATTTCGCCGCGCCTATCGCCGATATTGCACCTTCCTGACACAGGAAAGCCACGAGTGAAATACAAGGATCCAATCCTAGGTGCCGCGAAATGAGGTCATTCCCCGCGCGTCGTACGAATTGCCGATGCCATAGCCACATGGGCCGCGAAATTAGGTTTGCTCGCACCGCAGTTTGGTTATCTGATCCGGTTATAGTTATCTGATCCGTCTCGGGCCCATTATAATACAACATAGTCGCATGATCTACAATCCTTTCCGTCTCATCTTGCTTCCATTGGCCGTCTAGCGTTACATTGAGTGAATAAGTACCGGATTTTACGTACCGTTTACGTCACTGACTTGCATGTGTGGATTTCATTCTAAGTAACTCAATCTCTAGGCAACTTTGTTTATTAAAATAAACTCTATGCTTAAACTCTTCATCGTGCCAAATATGACCTCGTGTTTAGCAAGTTTACCCTCTGGGATACTCTTCTCTCATTGCAACATCAGCCTCGGCCGCTCGATGAGGGACTGAGTCCTTACTATGGCAGTTACTCATTGGCTTTCAGCATTCGGCCTTCGACCAATAACAAAGGAAACACTCGAGCAACCATACAAAGGATCCGGATCGGACGTTGATCCATTCTTGGTCCAATGGACGACCAACGACCCCCAGGACCCGCGCCAATTCTCGACGAGCAGGAAGTGGATGTTCACCGTGCTTCTCTCTTTGGCAACCTTATCGGTCGCCCTCGCATCGTCTGCTTATACTGGAGCAGTGCCACAGCTAGTCGAAGAGTACCAAGTGTCAGATACCACAGCCTACCTCGGTGTCTCATTGTTTGTCGTGTGCTTCGCCATCGGGCCACTCCTTTGGGCATCCCTTAGTGAGATATTTGGCCGCCAGCCGACCTTTATTGTATCTTTTGGGGCGTTCACCGCGTCCAACATTGGTGCTGCATGCTCCAAAAACTTTGCGAGCCTCCTCATATGGCGTTTTCTTGCTGGGGCATTCGGGTCTTCCTCGCTAGTGCACACCGGTGCTGTGCTGGCAGACCTCTTTCCCCCAGAGACACGCGGCTTTCCCATGGGTGTCTTCACTGCATCGCTGTTCTTCGGTCCCACATTAGGGCCTATCACTGGGAGTTTTTTTGGAATGGCTCACGACTGGAGATGGATTGAATGGTTCCTCGCAATCATGTCCGGGGTCCTTTGGCTTCTAGGGAGTCTTCTTATTCCCGAAACTTACTCACCGGCCCTTCTGCACAGACGAGCGCAGAGTCTGTCGAAGCTCACCGGAAAGGTGTACAAAAGCAACGCTGATAAGCTTGGGAGATCCTATTCCACCAAGGTTAAAAAAGCCCTCGTCCGTCCATGGCTACTTCTAGCCGTCGAACCAGTTGTTTTCCTCCTTTCCGCATATCTGGCCATTGAGTATGGGATCTTATACCTCTTATTCGCCGCATTCCCTGTCGTTTATCGTGACCAGCGGGGATGGACGGCTGGTATCGCAACTCTACCCTTCCTAGCTGTCTTGGTTGGGATGCTTCTAGGGGTCATGTACTGCATGATCTACGATAGACGGAGAGCGAATGGGAATTTGGACGGGGTCAGCAAGCCATTCGTCGCCGAACAAAGGCTCCAACCCGCGAAGTTCGGAGCGATTGTAATCCCAATCGGACTGTTCTTATTCGCCTGGACCAACTCTCCATCTGTCCATTTTATGGCCAGTGCTGTTGGAGCTGCCTTCTTCGGGCTCGGGCTGGTCAACATCTTCATCAGCTCAACCAGCTATCTCATAGACACATACTCTGTGTTTGCGGCGTCAAGCCTTGCTGCCAGCTCGGTCCTGAGATCAGTTTTAGGTGCCGTCTTCCCCTTGTTTACGCCCACGATGTACAAGGCGCTTGGAATACATTGGGCATCGTCTATTCCGGCATTTCTGTCTTTAGCATGTATTCCAATACCCTTCTTGCTCATTCGTTACGGCCCTTGGCTTCGTTCACGATGCAAATATATGATCAAAGCTCGAGAGATGGAGGGGAAGCTCAGGAGACAGGAGAATGAAGCTACACAGTATGGCCCTAAGAACGCTACCATGACGGCTTTAACTAATCCTTAATGCCAGACAGATGGCATCCACGGTTTAGCAACGGCTTTGGCTAGGTAAATCGAAAGGATAGCACAATCGGCTCCTGCGCTGCTGCCAAGTCTTACTTTGGTATTTTATTAAGTTGGTAGAATAGACTATAGACGTGAGGGACAGAGAATTAGACAAGGGTGGAGGAATTTTGAGGACTCATTGCTGTACATGCACAAAGACACAGAAGAGTCATCTGGGCTGTAAGATTAGATTAAGCCATGGTCCTTGTCCGTCTAGATATCTATAGAAAAGCATGCCGGTCTAATGGAGTAGGCTCTGCCTTTCCTCTTCCGTGACCTCCCGTTGCTCATTGCTCCTGGCGTTTTCGTTCTGCCTTATCATAACACGCCTCTAAACTTCGCCACCTCATTTTCCGCGTCCTCCGCCACCCTGTGGCCGCCTCTGCTTGGGCTTGTCAGGCACAATGTTTAGGCCCCTCGTACCTCTCAAGCCCATCTTTCCAACGGTGCTCCGTTGAATAGCCGGAGTCTCGGGAGCCCCGAGTCCATCACACGCATACACATTGCCTTGCCTCACCAGTTCCTCCTTGTCCCACTTGAGACCCTTCATATGGTTGTTATAGTAACCAAGCCAAGCCTTGTAGATCTGTGCCTTCTCAGGCTCCTCTATCGCCTCGACGGCCTTTTGCACTGCAGCGGCGGAGGATAGATTGGCGTCGTGCGGAATGAAGGTAATCTCTTTCAACGTCCACTTGGGGAACCACGCCTCCGCTTCGCAGACGATGAATATGCCGCGGCCTTCGGCATTGGCACGCGCTGTGCGGCCAAGACGGTGGATGTAGCTTTGCTTGTCTGACGGGATGCCGACCTGAAAGACGGTAGAAACGCCGGGGAAGTCCATGCCACGAGCGACAACATCAGTGGCGACAAGAATGGCACTTCTCGCGTCACGGTAGTCGTTGGTCACCTTTGTTCGCTTGCTTTGAGAAATTCGACTGTGAAGAGTTGACACCGGAGGGAGCCCGGGAATCGTGGAGAGGATGTCGCCGTATAGCCCAGCGAGCGCAGCTGTAGGCGCAAAGACGATGGCCTTGAAGTCTTGGTGCTGCGCAGCTTCTTCGCGGATGCAGCCGACCATGGCCGTCGCCACGGTGGAAAACGTAGGCACCGTGACGAGGAACTGCGGGACGCGCTCGTGCGTGTTGAGCTCGCCAACCGGGATCGTAGAGATGAACTTGTAGGTGGGAGACAAGACGAGGCCAGCGGCCTGGTTGACGTGGGGTGCGATGGTGGCCGAGAAGAGCATGCCTTGTCTGTTTACGCGATTCCTGTCAGGCAAGTGGCGGACAATGTCTCTCAGTGCCGGCATGAAGCCCATGTCGAGGAGTCGATCGGCCTCGTCGAGGACAAGAGTGTCCAGGTGTCTAAAGGCATAGAGGATATCCTCATTGGACATGTGGTCGATGAGCCGGCCGGGGGTGGCGATGAGAACATCGCAGCCACCCAGGATCAGTTTCTCCTCCCTGTCCTTGTTCGTGCCGCCAATGGCGATGCGGACGCGATACTTGGGCAGCCTCTGGAGCAGATTGCTGGCTTCCTGGGCGATTTGCATGGCCAGCTCGCGCGTCGGGGAAATGACGAGCAGCGAGATGCCGGCGTCACGGCCCCGGTTCTGGGTGATCATGGTCTGCAGCGCAGGAAGCAGGAAGGCGACGGTCTTTCCGGTTCCCGTCTTGGCTTGGACGAGGCAGTCGCTGCGGTTTGGAGGCAGCAGTTCCCAGAGCGTAGCGGCCTGGACAGGCATCATGTGGTCGAACTTTAGCACTTCTGTGATGGTCTGGATGATGACGGGATGGACGAGGTTCTGTCCGGCGAGCTCGGCAAACTTGGGTGTGTCCTGAGGAACAGCCTCGGTGAGAGGTGGCCGTGAATCGGTCAACAGGGGCGCGCGGCCTTCGGGCCTCTGCGACGAAGCCTGCTGAGTCGGCGCGGGAAATGCGCCGTTGGATGAGGCACCATCTGGATTCCTTGGGCCACGATGACGTCCGCCACCGCGACGGCGGTCGGGACGCCGACCCTTTGGCTGGTCGCTCATGGGAGCGGAGGGGAGGGAGTAGTTGGTCTTGGTCGTCTCAGGTGTCGGAGGCTACTTTATCGTGCGTGACTGGGTCGAGATGTTGAGATGGGGAACGGAGAGGTCGTGCGAAAGGTGAGGCTTGGTATGTGCGAAGTGAGTGTTGGTGAAATTTTCCTAATCGCGGAGAGTGCCGTGGCCAATCAGGCACCTGGAGGCACTTGTGACGCGACGCAAACAGCGGGACGCTAGAGCCCCTAGCGGCCTAGCAGAGGCCCTGGACCTGACATTTACAGCATTGCCTGGGCGCCAGACTTCAGGTGGCGTAGTGAGCAGAGACTTCAAACCCGTGAGAGAGGAATTGGCTGGACTGTGACGTGGTTTCAGGAGTTTGGATGGATGGAGGCCAATCAGAACCCGTGATAGTCGCACTCAGCCCGTGGAAGGGTTGGGATAGGCATTTCTTCAAAACGGGTCACTGTCGCACCCCGAGGCCCAGGCCATTTCGAAAGCTTACCTACTCGAAGTCAGCCATGTCCACCTGGAACGCACTGTTGATTCCAAAGCATGACGCCAGGAATACAGCCTTTCGACGCAATCCAGATGCACAAGAAATCGCCCGACCGCAGTCGACAAACAGTCATGGCAAGGCGGGCGTGCATAACTTGGGCACCCGTGGGCCTGCCAGCCAAACGTGTCCATGTACGACTGTGCTGTGTGCAGCAACCACGAGATGCAGTGAACGCAACGTTCTGGTGCTTCTTGTACCAGGATCTCTCTCCCAACTGTGTGTTTTGTCATCGTGAGCTGTCAGTCGATCAATGTTGTATTATTGCCCGCACCATGCAACAACCCAGGGGCTGCAGCTTCAACGGCTTACACTGCATACACGTCAGGGAATTTCTGTTCTCCTTGCTTGCAGCCACAGAGAGCATTCGGTACGCTAGGGTCTTTTATTCGCCACGGCCTTGCAGCAGAACGGGGAGAACGCGGCTCAGGACTGCGGCAGACCGGTTCAGCCAGCCACCGACTGCGTCGTCATGTCGGGATAGCCCATGGTGGCAGCTGCAGCAGTCCTCCGAGGTTACGTGCTAAGCCGTTGCTAGATGTCATATATGATATCGGGCTGAGCCCTGCACTGGCTTTCTTAGCACGAAGTTCGGGTCAGGCAACCAATGTTGGTAACTTTTAGCATCTGACAGTCTACAGCAGCAGTGTTCTGGGACAGTATTATAGCCATGCATGTAGCTGGATGTATACAGTAGCGCCGCCCAGGGACAAGACGATACGGGCTGCTTACTTCAGTATGTCAGCATGTCAACCAACAAAGCTGGTACCATGGGTGACAATCGTACATTGGTGCGCAGCGCTTGACCGCATACTCGTAGATCGTCAGCGTGATGGTGAATCTCGCTACAGGACACCTGCGGGACCCATGACCTAGCTGACTCCTACCCGTCGTGGAGCATTGGCGAAATACCATGCCTTTGTAGTCAAGTTGCTGTCTTCAGGGTTATTTAGCTGTTGCCTTCTGCCCTTGCAAGACAAGGCATCTCACTTTACCGGTCGCTTGGATCAGGGTTCCATATGACCAATCCTCCTCTTACGACGTATCCCTTGGATCTTTTATTGCAATGACCCCACCGGCCGATTTCATGTGCGGAAGCGCAGGCGCAGCCTTCGAAACGGCTGCCACAACGAACGTCTCTAGCATTCCGATCGCGGCTCTACCCCAACTTCTTGAGCATGACACGAGAGTCAAGGTTGCCGTTGTCGATGCCGACGGCATGCTCCGCGGAAAGCTCATCTCCAAGAGCAAGTTTCTGTCGGTTGCGTCTTCTGGCTTCGGATTTTCCTCTGTCATGTTTGGCTGGGACATGCATGATAAGACCTACATGCGGGAGCTCCATGTTTCGAATGCGCAGACTGGGTACCGTGATGTAGTCGCTCTACCAGATCTTTCTAGCTTCCGTAGAATCCCGTGGGAAGATAACGTCCCCTTCTTCTTGGTCAACTTTCTTGACCCAGAGACCAGGCAGCCAATCTGCGCTTGTCCGAGGGGAGTGCTACAGAGACAACTCGAGCGCTTATACCGGGGAGGGTATGATGCAATGACTGGTGGTAGGTCTATTCCCTCTCCTTCTCGCAGCAACGTCAGGCAACTAAGACACAATCCGGCAGTGGAATACGAGTTTTACACGTTTCGGAACCCGGACCCCATTCCCTCGGTTGCCCCGGATGCGTTCTTCCAACACCACTCTCCGCATCACCTGCCATCACTCCAAGAAGGGATGTTTGGGTACTCGCTCACCCGTCCGGTCCACAATCAGGAATACTACTATGACATCTTCGACAAGTGTGCGTTATTTGAATGCGATATCGAGAGCTGGCACACCTCATCTGGCCCCGGCGTGTTTGAGGCCGCTATCGAAGTTAAGAAGGCTGTGCAGATGGCGGATCGCGCGGCCTTATTCAAGTACGCCGTCAAGAGCATCAGCATCAAGCACGGAATCACATCCTGCTTCATGGCCAAGCCGAACCATGATGGACCCGGAAACGGCGGACATATACACATCTCCATCGTGAACCGAGCAGGGAAGAATCTGTTCGCCAGAGAGTCGCTCGATCACCATGCTAGGTGGCAAGATATCGCTGCTGTCTCAGATCTAGGGAGACACTTCTTAGCCGGTGTTTTGACTGGGCTTCCACACATCATGCCCATTCTAGCACCAACCATCAACTCCAACAAGCGCCTAGATGAACGGTTTCGGGCGCCAGTCACGGCTTCCTGGGGCTTGGAACACCGCGCCGCTTCCGTCCGCCTCATTGCACCGCCTGTCTGCCCAGCGCCTTCTACTCGCTTCGAAATCCGCGTTCCCGGCGCAGATGCAACCCCCACTATGTCCTCGCTGCTATTTTAGGCTGTGGATGGCGTGGTGTTGAGAAGCGGTTAGAGATTCCGTGTCCGCCTCTTGAAGCTGACCGGGAGGTCGGCGAGGACGGTGATGACACTGCCGTCAAACTGGCCAGGACGCTCAAGGAAGCCACGGAAAAGTTCATGAGTATCGAGAGTGTCGCCAGGGATGTGCTTGGCGATGACTTTGTGGACCACTTTGGCGGCACTAGGGAGCATGAGGTGAAGCTGTTTGATCAAGCAGTAACGGACTGGTAACCCCCCCCATTTCTTTTATACCGGTCTTATCCAATAATTAACTTGTCACAGGGAGTTCAAACGATATATCGAAACAGTGTAGTAGAACCTCTGCTCGATCCTGTTCATTATTTAGTATCAAGTTTGCGTCTAGGTTAGTGGCAAAATAACACCTCCACACAGGTACAGCGAGCTTCAAGGTCCAAGGCTAGAGGGAAAGTGAAGTCTTACCCGAAGGGTGTTATTGTCGATGCGAGGCCCGAATGTAATTAGTTCTTAATTAATTGATGTGTATTCGTTTACCTCCATCCAGCGCTGGCTGCGTTTAGAGGCGTTGGTCTAGTGGCGTTAAGCTTGTGGCGTTACCCTTCAATTGTAGCCTCCAGCCGTTCCCATTGAGCCTCAAGGCATTAATCCAACCAGCCTTCATTCATCAAGAAAGAATGCACTGAGGCTTCGTGCTGAATGCACACACACGGTCATCAATGTATTGCAGCTGCCCAGGTTACGAGGTGGCTGCCCTCGTCAACCGGACTATCCGACAATTTGGGGGGAGTGGGCGGCGAAGCAAACTGTGTGCAATCCATCTTACAGAAGGTAGACTGACATGGGCCGCGTGTAATAACGAGCCTGTATACTCGTAGTCAAAAGACGTGGTGATGGAAATGCGGTAGACGTGGCATTACGGTTTCTATTCGGTGATGGTGGAAGGTTCTGAGGCGCCGGGACTTTATATGGTGCCTTGGGTGCCTGTAAAATCTGGGTGCATGGACGTTTAGGGTAGAACCAAGACGCCATATTGCAAGTCGACTTACAACAGATAACAAATATCACTTTGACAAGATGGTGGCCCTAGCTAGGTAATGAAGAGAAATGGCATTGCCTATCTGGTGATCAATGGGGTTGTTTACTGCAAAATATTGAGGCGCAGGAATCGCAGGTCAACTGCAGGGCAAACTGAAATCATGGAATACGCAGAACAATTATGTATTCAATGAAACTGACCGAACATGCAGCGAGCCCTCACGCTCTCTGAGCCTCAATATCGTGCTGAACATAGATGCCGCCCTGTGCATCCCTCGGCAGGCTGGTCCCCGGCTCGAACCTGCAATTCGTCGTAACCCTTCCCATTTCCGTGGGCTTTGACTGCTCAAAACTCCCAGCTGGGGACTCCTCCCCTATTTCGCTATATATGTTTGATGCCTTCCGGGTACCTCTGCTCCCCTGGCTGGAGACGACGGTGCTGGGAATCCCCTGCAGCCGCACATGGCTTCGCTCTGATCTCACAGACATCTTGCTAACCATGGGCTTGACGTACGTCTTTAACAACGGTGCCAGCGTCGGGATGCAGGCCACGATGATGCCCAGCCAAAGCTCCAGAAAGCTAATCAGACCGATGCTGAAGAGGTTGTAGACAAAATCGGGATCGGAGTTTGACACAATGGTAAAACTAAGCCTCCATGCCATGATCCCGATGGTCCTGAAGACGAGTCAGTAGTCTGGTCGCACGCGCATCCGGCACCATACTCACAAGAGACCGATGCTAAACATGATGGTGATGGCCACTTTGGATCGGAGCGCCAGTTGCAGCCCCCAGAGCACTGGAAGGGGCAGGATGACTATCGCAATGTCGATGACCATGTTCAGGGACACGGACGCGAGCTGGTCGATGGATATGTCTCGGCACCAGCCACCCGGCTGCGGGTCCCATTGCTGGTACACAGGTCGGCACCTGCTCATGAACAGCGTCAGGAAAGCGATGCCGTAGCATATGACGATGCCCATGAGCCCGTATGCCCAGCGTTTGAACGATCGTATGCTGAAAAGTCTTGTGTACAGCCACAGGATGGAGAGCTTGATGAAGACGGTGCCGAGCAGCCAGGTGACGCCGCTCGCAATGATGAGCTGGTGGTGTTAGACCCGGGCGCTGCAGGGATGCTGGCGAGCCCTTACCTTGAATTGAACGCCGTAGTCATAGGAGTCGAGCTCGTTGGTATGCTTGCCGAGTCCGTGGAAGATGGCCCAAATGGTGACGCCTTCTAGGGTGACGGTGTTGATCTGTCGGGAACATCTAAGCTCATGGATCGCGCGCAAACCTTGCAGGGGGCACTCACAAAGGCAAACACCACCATGGCATCATCTGGGTACAACCTTCTTTTGGAGAGTGCGGCCGCCCAGAAGCGCAGCGCCAGGAAGACGCTGCACACGCCCGTGAAAACACATATCCATATCAGGAGATCTCGTCCTCTGGAGCCGGCCGACATTTTGGCGATGCGCAGGACGACGATTTGCAAGAGGAGAGCATTGCAGGAGGAAGCCAGCCGGAGGCTAGACAGTATTATGATGACTGCTTTACCACAGACAATAACGCCGCCTCGAGTTGTCTCTGCGGCTGCACTCTGCCGGACGGAATAGACAAGAGCCGGGACGGGGCCACCCGGGGGGGTCGAAATAACGGGCACCCCGCGACCGGTTCTGGCAGCGATCACCGACCAGGATCAGCCACCCAGATAGTGTGGAGGCGAGGGAGGCGAGGGAGTGTAAGCTCAATGGGTCAATTTGCCCGCTGCCAAATCATTACTGCAACCCAACCCGACCTGGAACCCGAGCGCGACACAGGCTCACAGCCTAATGCATGCGCCGGGCGTGATGCCCAAAAGTCCCCCCCGCTCTGGGCGAGGGATACCACTCTACCCTATCATCTGCGTTGCGGTCGGCACACGGTGAGACCCCGCTGCGTTGAGGGGTAGAGACGCTGGCATGGTGTTTGTGAGACCATCACGAGGCACTTTCATCCTTACCAACCCCCGAGGCGGACCGCAGAATAGATACATAAGGGCAAATTGATGGCGCTCTGCTCTCCTTGCCACTTGCCCCGGCATCTGAACATCCACGAACTAGATATTCCCTCCATCCGAGTCTCAGCTGGGCGCCAAACATGCAGCCGCCTCTGCCCTCGGCGACGCCAACCTGGCGCAACGACACTTACCCAGCCATCTCTCCCACACGGCCCGAGCTGAGCGCCGCCGGCAAGACAGTCGTCATCACCGGCGCCGTGAGTTTCTATTATTCTTCTCAGCCGCTGTCTCGCCGCCGTCCTCTTTTCCCGCCCCCAGCCCGTGGCTGAACGAGGCAACACCATAAGCGCGAGAGAAACGTAGCTAATTAGGCCCCCTTGCCAAACAGGGGAGTGGCATTGGTCGAGAAACAGCTGCCGCATTCGGCATCGCCGGGGCTGCCCACATCGCACTCCTGGGCCGGGCCGAAGTGGCGCTCAGGGAGACGGCGGCAGCGCTCCCCCCCTCTCTGGCGACTTCGATCCATGTCGTCGATGTCACTCGAGAGGACTCGGTACGCGATGTGGCTTCCTCGATCGGCGCGTGGGACATCCTGGTGCTGGGGGCCGGCCACGTTTCGACTCCATCGACCATTGCTTCGGCAAATGCGAAAGATTTCTGGCAATCCTTTGAGGTGTGTGTTGTGCTGCTAAACAAGCCCTCCAAACGGGCCTCGGAGGGCTGCGACGCACGTTGCTGACCCGGCTGCAGACCAACGTCAAGGGGACTTACCTTTGCCTAAGCGCTTTCTTGCCCGGCGCCAATCCTGCCAATGCAACGGTGCTCGCATTGACGACCGGCACCACGGCCCTGCCCCCTGCCATGGTTCCGGGGCTGTCTGCGTACATGGCCTCGAAGCTGGCCCAGACGAAGCTCATCGAGTACCTGGCGGCCGAGAACCCGAACATCTTTGCCGCCACTGTGCATCCGGGCATGATCGAGACTGGCATCTTCACGAGGAGCGGTGCCAAGGCTGAGAGCCTGCCCATGGACAAAGGTGCGACGTCCCAATCTCTCTCAATCTGCTGCTCGCCCCCTGCATATATCCCATTCACACAGGCCAATTCTCCGGCTGCACTCCGCAGATGGGCCCTACACCCCTCATGTACCTGCAGTCCTTTTCATTTGTGGTGCCCTGCTCTAACATGGTAATGGCGTCTTAGTCCAGCTCCCAGCGCACTTTCTTGTGTGGATGTCCAGTCCGGAGGCGTCATTCCTGGATGGCCGCTCTGTCTGGGCCAACTGGGATGTGGAGGAACTGAAGACGCAGGCAGAAGCCATTCAGCAAGGCCAGCATATGACGAGCGGCATCAATGGCTGGCCATATCCTCATATGGGCTGAGCCGAGGCATTGATGCGAGGTTCAATCTTAACATGCAGCTAGTCTTTTCTAATATTACTTCCACCCCTGAGTTCAAACCGCAGCTGCAGCTCGCCCGGATTGGATGTGAACTGGTCCCGGACATCCTTCATCGCGCGAACACTTGTCTCGCCCGGCGCAGGGCGGAATCTGTACTTGTTCACGAGCCTTGCAATGACATATCGCATGGTGTCTATGGCCAGGGTGCGGCCAAGGCAGCTGTGGTGGCCTGTGAGAGTTCAGTTAGTCCTGAATCTTCGAAACAGACGGGAAGACTGGTGTTGAGCCAGTACCTGTGCCGAATGGCGCATAGGCTGCGGCGTTGCGCACCATGTCAGGGCGGGTACTCCACCGTTCCGGGATGAATTCCTGGGCGCGCTCGAAGCAGTCTTCTCCTGCGAGGAGTTAGAGATGCTCATAGACGGCCGTTTTGGCCGGGCTGCACGGAGACTTACTCCTCCCGATGGAATACCGAGGGGCAACGATGGTGGTATGGGGGGGGATCAATTTGCCTCCAATCGTCGTCACACCCCCATTGGTCTTTCTGTTTCCTCCGGTGAGTAGAGCAGGGTGAAGGCGAAGTGCCTCTTTGATGACTGCGTTGAGGTGTGGCAGACCGGCCAGGGTCTTGAGGTCAGTCACGTCGACTTCCACGAGCTCCTCGTGAATCTTGTCCGCATGATCCGGGTGTTCAGCAAGTTCACAAAATACGGCAATAAGGGCAACAGCGGTCGGTTCGCTAAGCCGGGCATCGTCAGCAACAGCTAAGCATGTCACCACCGTTTGGCAGCCCACGTACCTTCCAGCCACGATGGCAAGCAGGCTGTCTCCTTCTAGCCAGAACCACTGGTCCTTCTCCTTGGCTTTAGTATCCTTTTCCATGAGGTAGTGTGCCAAATCTGGAGTCTGGTTCGCGCCGCCATTCAGTATCCTGTTGCGCATCTGAGCTTTACACCAAGCCACCGTGTCGAACCAGTCCTTGAGCACGCTGATCCGAGGAGCGAGCTTGAAAGCAATTTGAACGAGCCATGATGCTGGACTGGCCGGGCCGAGAAGTGAGAGGGCGCGCTGCAGGCGAACGATGATGTGATGCCACTTCTGATTCTGCAACATTCCGAAGGGCTTGCTGAAGACCAAGTCGCCCATGACGTCGAAGCCGAACCAGAGGAAGAGATTGCGTGTGTCGGAAGGCCTCTGGGCCTTGGCATCTGATTCGAGGCATTGATCAAGCTGGTCGACGTGCTTGAGGATTTTTGTTTCATGCTCTACCAGCGCTAGGTCGCGAGACATGCCGTTAGAAATGCCTCCGTCTTGGGCATTACCTCATAGTCCTCCTGCGCGGAAGACTCACCTCTGGTCGTGAATCCACGATTCCACTCTCTACGGCGCTCGGCGTGGACCGACTTGTCTCGCGTCGTGACGAGAGCCAGACTCGGGTGCAAGATATCGTACCACTCTGACTTGACGCACTCGGAGCGCGGCCCATCAACAGCCATGAAGACGTCGGGATGGAAGACGGTGATTTCGGCCGGGCCTGGACCACGAATCTTAGCGGCCGCTTCAGCTACCGAGGGGCACACGGCCGTTGCTCCTACCGGTCCTCACGAAATTACCATACTTTGCATGCAGTGCATCGAGAACGAGGTGGTTCTTCGAGTGTCTACAAGCCCACACGTGCCAAAGCTTGGTGACGCGGGCATACCACGGCCCCGGAAAGCCGGCCTTGACCAGCGGATGAAGCAGCGCGCGGTACAGCAAGATGCTGCTTGCAAGGCCTGGCAGGTAGCCGTAGCTCCAGTACATGACAGCCTGGAGGACCTCGCCGAGGGCTGAGCTCCGGGAGGCCATGGCTAGGATGGGACAGAAGATGTAAAGCACCGAATGGAGAACCACGATCTGGGGCGCCTGTACATGCCACTCCCCCCGGATGAAGAGGCCATTGTGGACGAGAATACCGCTCAGAAACCCGATTCCATAGAGGAGCGCTTGCTGCTGGCGGTGGTAGTCGAAGACGTCCATGGAAGTCTCTCCGGGACCATTGATGGCTGTGTCGGACAAGAATGGGACCCAAGCGCCTGCTTCTGCGATTCTGCATCCCCATGGGCCTCGGGCGTGCTGACCTTTTCAGCACATGCAGTGGCTCAGACGTGCGCTGTCGGATGGACTGCTCATTCGACATATAGGTGCGGATAGGCCTGTCAATTGGAGTACATAAGTTCGCACGAATCCAGCCTCTGTATTTCCACTGAAAATGGGGCCAAGGGGGCGCTCCGTTGCATTGAGGCTGGGGAGTGAGGGCGAGGAGACAGGGGTCTACGTGCCGAGCTCTGTGCGCTCGCCTGCCTGTGCAGTGTCTGCGCAGTTCATCCAATAGCACATCGCTCCTTTGACGTGATCCCTTACCGAGTTCCAGAGGAGTCGTCCGCATGGGCTAATAAGATCCTCAGGATGTCTGCCGAGACACGGATGCTGTCAGACTCGCCCGCCCAGGCACAAGCACGGAGATGACACCCCTGCTGTCGGGCAGGTCCACCCCTGTGTACGTGGCTGTACTTGGGTCGACAGGTCAACACCTATCGCTCATGTCACTTCATCGTCATCAACTACTGTTGGTCGTTGGGCGCGACAGGCGCGAAGGTCAGCTGCGCCGCCCCCGTTCTGCCTTCATCTCGGCGAGAAATGAGGAGTGCAAAACACGCATCAAGTGTTCCAATCGTCTTTGAGAACCGCTCCAACCTTGCTTACTTCGTATCGCGTGCTTTGTAATTCCAACTACACCAAGATGGCGTCCGAGAGCTACGACTACATCATCATCGGGGGCGGAACCGCAGGCTTGGTGTTGGCCGCCCGCCTCTCCGAGGATGCCGCGTCGCAGGTGCTCGTGATTGAGGCCGGAGAGGACCAAACGGCGGACCCCCGTGTAGCGGTGCCAGCCATGTGGCCGACGATGCTCAATACGTCCGCGGACTGGTGCTTCCAGACCGTTCCCCAGGTAATCTTCGACACTCTCCATGACGGAGTACAGCTGCGATGGGGACCTCTGACAACAGACAGGACGGCTTCGGCGGTCGAGAGATACTCGTCCCACAGGGCCGACTGCTCGGCGGCTCCAGCGCCATCAATGGACTCCTGTTCACGCCAACGTCCAAAGCAAACGTCGATGCGTGGGTTGAGCTGGGCAACGCTGGCTGGGACTGGACGAGCTTCGCGAAATCCCTCTCAAAGTCCTACAGCTTGAACGGCCCGTCCGAGGCGGCCAACGCCGACGGCCCCATCCAGCTCAGCTTCCCCGACGAGTCCGACAACGTATGGTCAAAGGCCTGGGCGGACACTCTGAGCAACCTCGGGCTTCCGGTGAACGGCGACAGCTTCTCGGGCCAGGCGTACGGGGCGCTCACGAACCCAGACTGCATACACGCCGGGACCAAGCAGCGCAGCTATGCAGCCAGCGCGTACTTGGAGCCCGCCCGCGCCCGGGAGAACCTGACCGTGTTGACGCAGGCCGCCGTCGACAAGATCCTCTTTGACAAATCAAGCGCCGAGCCCGTCGCCGAGGCCGTGCAGTACACAAAGGACGGCGAGACCAAGACCGTCGCCGCTCGGAAGGACATTATCCTGGCCGCGGGAGCCATGAACTCGCCCAGGCTGCTCGAGCTGTCGGGCGTAGGCGGCGCGGAGCTCCTGAAGAGGCTCGGCATCGAGGTGATTGTCGACAACCCGAACGTCGGGGAGAACCTGCAGAACCACGTGCTGTGCGGCTTGAGCTTCGAGGCCCGCGAGGGACTGCAGACGATGGACGCCCTCGCGCGGCAGGATCCCGGCGCCATAGCCGCCGCCACGGAGGCATACGGCAAGCAGTCGGGGCCCTTTGCGAGCAGTGGGACCAACGCCTCGGCCCAGCTGCCGCTGCCGGGGATCAAGACCGCCGAGGGCAGAGCCGATCTCGAACAGATGCTCGGGGGATGCACGGTCGACGCGGCCGGCGACGGAGAGTTCGCCCAGGCCCACGACGCCTTTGTGCGCTCCGTCCTCGCCTCGCCCGAGGAGGCCTCGGGCTGCTACATTTCGTTCCCCGGCTACGCCTCGTTCAACGCCGACGGCTCCCTGGGGTCGCCACCGGCCGGGGCCGAGACGTACTTTTCGGTCGCGCTGCTGCTCGCGCACCCGCTCTCCCGCGGCTCAGTCCACGCGACGTCTGCGTCCGGGCTGGCCATCGACCCGCGCTACCTCTCCCACCCCCTGGACGTCGAGGTGCTGGCGAGGCACCTGCGCTTCGTTGAGTCCCTCGCCGCAGCCGAGCCGCTGGCGAGCCACCTCAAGGCCGGGGGGAAGCGCAACGCAACCGCACCCCCGGCCGGGGCCCTCGCAGACCTCGACCAGGCCAAGGACTACGTGCGTCGTACGGCGGTGGGGGCCCACCACTTCACGGGGACTTGCTCCATGATGGCACGGCAGCTCGGGGGTGTGGTGGATCCGCAGCTGAGAGTGTACGGCTGCCGCAACCTGCGCGTGTGTGACGCGAGTGTCATCCCGCTGACACCCCGAGCAAACCCGCAGGCTACCGTGTACGGCGTAGCCGAGCACGCTGCAGACATGATCAGGTCGGGCCGGTGAGGGGGTGTGCCGGGTTGTCCCGTTGGTTCCGGTCTGCGCCGCGGTGCTACATGGATGTACTCGGGAGGCACACTTGGTGATGCTTGGGAGTTGACAACACACACTGACCAGCCGAGCTATGAATACCCTGTCCCTATGAACACTTGCAAAGTGTGTTCCTTTCGCCTTCCGGGTCTTGCCCGTTGTCGCGCCTTGCCCGTTGTCGCGCTGCTAGCAATGTACATTGAATCCTTCTGCAGAATCCCATCTTGTGACCAGATTCATGCAACGCAACCTGGCAGCTCCGTTTATTACTCATACGACTTTGCCTGTTTCGACGTCGGTAGTTAGGCACGGCCGAGACATGTCTCGTGTCTTCAAGCGGCAGCAACGAATCGCCCCGCGTTCCAGCAATCGCCCAACCGCCGCGATACCGGCTGGCTCCGTCTCGTTGGGAGCTTTGCCTCCGTCGTGCGGGCTTCATGCATCACATCACTGATGCCTTGCGAGCTTCCGGGTTTTCATGCCAAGCCGAGAGTCTACACATGCGGCTTTCCTCGAATCACGACGACGGTTGGTGTCTAGGGTAGCAGTTGAGGCCCTTGTGATGAGTTCAATATACTACCATGGAACGTTGACAGGCGACGTGCATGTCTGGCCTCGGTATGCTTGGGGGACAATCAGGCTCACGTAGACCTAATAGGCTAGTAGCCCAGCTGTCAAGAGACGCGGCTTTCTCATGGTCCATCTGTCTGGACGTAGCCGGCGCCTCATGTTTAGTCGACTCGCATGATTTCGATGCGCGACAACATGGCAGTCGAACCGTTCGAGCCTTTGGCCGTGGAGAAGTCCTGCGAAGAAGATTCGCGCTGCGCCATCTCCAAGATGCTCACAATTCCGGGCCTGGTGTGGGAGTTTACGGAAAGCAACTTCCCGACGTTTGTCGTCCCCAACATGGCGTTTGGTGTGCTGGGCGCCGTTGCAGGGCCGCTGCTGGCGGACGGACAGCTCCCCTCGCTCGTGCAGATAGCCTACAGAGCCCCGGCCGTGGTCGCGTTCAACTGGTACAACGTCTTGGTCTTCGACCTCGCCAACCAAAGGTCTGCAGAGTCCGTCGAGGAGGACCTCGTCAACAAGCCCTGGCGGCCGATCCCCTCGGGGAAAGTCACCCGGGACCAGACGCGGAGGGCAATGCTCGTGGCCATCCCGGTAGCGCTCGGGCTGAACTACATGCTGGGTGTCTGGCGAGAGGGCGTCTTCATCCAGATCCTCACCTGGCTCTACAACGACCTGGGCGGCGGCGACGAGCTGGTCAGGGACGCCATCATCGCCGTCGCGTACGGCCTCTTCAACCACGGCTCGCTGCAGATCGCCATCGGCGGGCGTGCCAGCGTCAGCGCGGGCGGGCAGACCTGGATCGTCATTGTCAGCGGTGTCATCTTGACGACGATGCAGGTGCAGGACCTCAAAGACCAGGGCGGGGATCGCACGCGCGGGCGAAAGTCGATACCGCTCTTCCTCGGCGACCAGGCGTCCCGCGTGTCCATTGCCGTCTTCGTGCTGGTTTGGTCGTGCGTCTGCGCCTTCTTCTGGGGCCTCAGGCCGTGGGCATACACCCTGACGGTGTCTTGTGGCCTGGTTGTCGTGCTGAGCGTGATGCTGCGGAGGAGGCCCGAGGAGGACGCGCAGACCTGGAAGCTGTGGTGTATCTGGACGGTGAGCCTGTACAGCCTGCCGATCCTCGCGGGCTTGACGGTCAATTGAAGAAGGGCAAGGTCGAGTTGCGGCGGGCGTCATGGGCTTTTTACATATGTCGTGCAACTCGGGACAGAACATGGCCATCACAGAGTGGTAGTACGACAAAGTACTTAGATGTGCAGAGACGAGGCATCGACTGCAGTAATATCCCCATTTCGCCAGAAGACAGCACTAATAGAGATTGCTAGCCCGAGACAACCTCGTCAGAACTGTCACAGTACGGGCACGTATTGGCCCGGGTGCGCGGCGGCAGCATCTAGTAGAAGTATGTGCTTCATCTACGCGGCGAGGCAGCGTCTTACACGCCAGCGGATCATTCCCGAGTATTAGTAGGATTGAATTTAGCCCCTCCCTGCCTGGGCGGGAAATGCGTACGAGCAGTATGCAACTACGAAGCAACAGGCCCGACTCCCGCTATTTGTCAACGCCGCAGGTCCCCATGGCTGCCATGTGGACTTCAGCTTCATGCGTCCACCCCTCCCCCGGCCACCCAATGGAGCCATGCGGACCTCCTCCGGTACCTACCTCGCCTCGTGGCGGCCCCGTGGTGTCGGCGTGCTTGACGTACGAGGCTCCGTGGCTTGCATGGAAGGAAGCAATTGCAGCTAATATCAATGACGGCGGACAGCGTAACTTGGCGTCGGATATGGGAACAGGCTGTGCCGTATTCGCCGTGTTTGCGCCTCTAGCGACTCGCCATGTTAAGCTGGGCACCCCTCGCTGCCCCCCGAGTTCATCTCATCCTCGGGCACGCATCTACTGAGCTGGGAAGATGGCTCGCCTCCTCACCGTCCTCTCCCTCGTGCCCGCTCTGTTCTCGGCCGCCGCTCTTGTCCCCAATGGCTTTTCGCTGGCGGGAGCGGCCTCGCAATGCCGCTGCTTTCCAGGAGACCCGTGCTGGCCCTCCGAGGCGGACTGGAACCTGTTCAACGTCACGCTTGGTGGCAAGCTGGTCGCAACGACGCCCATCGCGGCCTCGTGCCATGACTCTGCTTTTGGTCCCTACGACTCACAGCGCTGTGCGAAGCTGCGGTCGGTATGGAACTACCCCGAGACGCACATTGCGTCTTCCTCCTCGCCCATGGCGCCCTTTTTCGCCAATGTGAGCTGCGACCCCTTCACGCCGCGCGATGCCCGATGCGTTCTTGGCACGCAGATACAGTACGCCGTCGATGCCACCTCGGCGGCCGACTACAAAGCGGCGCTCGCCTTTGCCAGCCAGAGGAACATCCGCCTTGTGATCCGCAACACAGGCCATGACTACTTTGGCAAGTCGACCGGTGCCGGCGCGCTCGGCATCTGGACGCACCGCATGAAGGGCATCCAAGTCATCAGCTACAACGGCGGCAGCTACAACGGCAAGGCGCTCAAGATCGGCGCAGGCGTGCAGGTCTTTGAGGCCCAGGCGGCCGCGCACGCCAACGGTCTCGTCGTCGTGAGCGGCAATTGTCCGACTGTGGGCATGGCTGGCGGATACACTCAAGGCGGCGGCCACGGGCCCCTCGCGACAAAGTATGGTCTCGCGGCTGACCAGGTGCTCGAATGGGAGGTCATCACCAGCACCGGAGACCATCTGGTGGCGACGCCGACTCGGAACTCTGATCTCTACTGGGCGCTCTCTGGCGGCGGCGGCGGCACGTACGCTGCCGTACTTTCACTGACGGTGAGGGCATATCCTGACCTGCCCGTCTCCGCTGCAAATCTCACCTTCACGAGCAAAGGGGTGTCTTCGGATACGTTCTACGGCGTGGTCAATACCTTCTTGACGACCCTGCCTAGTATTGCGGACGCCGGGGCTGTCAGCATCTTCCTGCTGTCGGAGGGACTGTTTGTCATGCAACCAACCACGGCTCCGGGCGTGAGCAAGGAAAAACTACAGACCCTAGTGAGCCCAGTCCTGGCCAAATTGAAACAGAGCGGCATGAGCTATGGTATGTTTCCGTGGCCTTGGTTCTGACGTCGGGCACCGTGGCGATGCTAATTCGTTCAACGGCAGACTTTCACGTTGACCAGTTTCCAACATACCTTGACAGCTATGACGCTTACAACCCCCCCGCTAATGTCACGGAGTTCAACATTGGCGGCCGCCTCATTCCACGGGCGCTGCTCTCGTCCCAGGACTCGGCTGCCGCCGTCACAGACGCCTTTCGCTTCATAGTCGCCAAAGGTGGAGTCATATCCGGCGTCTCCGTCAATGTTGCCAATGGGGCAAAAGCCAACAACTCGGTGAATCCCGCGTGGCGCTCAGCAATAGCGAGTGCTGTCATCGGCGCGTGCGTGCTTCCCCCCCCCATCGTTCTACACTGTTCCTACCTCTTTGCTAACTTTGAACAGCCCGTACGATCCCCTGAACTTCGACGCGAACCTTGCCGCCCAGGAGAAGATGACTCAAGTCTTGGTGCCCAAACTCAGGGCCCTGTCTCCTTCCGACGGCGGTGCTTATCTGAACGAAGCTGATATGAATGAGCCCGATTGGCAGGAGGCTTTCTATGGCACGAACTATCAGAAACTCAAGTCGGTCAAGCAAAAGTATGACCCGCTGAGCACGTTCTACGGCTTCACCTCGGTGGGAAGCGATGAGTGGATCGTGAGAAGTGACGGCCGGCTCTGCAAAGCCTAGTTATATGGCGTACATGCAGCCGCTGCGATGCGAATTTGTGGCGACTCTTGTGCTTAGAGAGCCTTGATATAGATAATTATGCGATTAATGCATGCCTTGCATGTCCTACCGCGTACCTATAATACAATAACACCGCGCTCAATATGAGCCGTCTCGTTGACGAGAGGCATGCAACTGAAAATCTCTGCCAGGTCGTGCAGACATGCGCTGCGGGCCTCGAGGTGGTTTGGCTTCGTGCTGATGCCTACCTTAGGTACCATATTGACATAGTCGTCGCGGCCCTTGACGAGCAGGGGTCCGTCGCCAGTGAGCAGCGCGGTGACGTAGTTAAGGGCAATGTCCTCGCAGTTGAAGTGTTCGTCGACGTACTGGCGGACCCTCTTCGCGGCCGGGTCCTCGGAAGAGTAGTAGTCCATGATGGAGATGTGGGCAAAGGCTAGGTTGGTAAGTATCATGGAGTAGACATCCTGATCCGCGTCGTGGGAGCAAAAGCTGTACTTCCAGGTACCGTCGGGGAGGGGCATCGCGCAGCGGGCAAGGGCGCCGGTCATTCTATGCCTGCCGAACTTGCGCCATGTCTGGAAGACGAACTCGAGGTCGTCCGGGTGGTAGTAAACGTCGTCGTCGGAGAGGAGGATGGCCTGCGTCTGGTAGGCCGGATCAGGCCAGAGCTTCTCGTTGAGCGAGTTGTGCTTGGAGCGGCGGTAGCGTACGGGGACGCCGTGCTCCGAAATATAGTCTTGGGGGGGCGCAGCCTCCAGGTCGTTCCAGACGATGACGACTTCGAGGAGCGAGGGGATATTCTTTTCAAGGAGGTTGTGGAGTGTCTCGGCCAGCTCTTTTTCGCGCTGGTATGTTTGCATGGCGATACTGTAGTATGGGGTAAGGGTGATTCCCCCTTCCAAGTTAGCGATTTGTTCCTGATAATCCATCCACTCCATCGACAAGCAAGAAAGGCTGTACTCGTACAGAGCACTGGCAACGCGATTTGTTCCGAAGTTTTAGACAGCTCTACCAAAATGCAAAGATAGATCTGTCTGCGATCTGTGTAAAAAGGCAAGCGGGGAACGGTTCCTTGAACGTACGTAAACTTGTCGTCGCGCAGATTGGCGTACTTTTCCTGGGCGCCATGCCACAACCCTGCAGACCTCGTGTAGTTGATGCTCTTGCACGTCGGTATCCTCGCCGTCTCGCCCGGCCTGATGCCCACTGCCTTGCCGATATTCTTGCTTAGCCTATGCAGGTTGTGCTCGGGCATGAAGTGGAAAACTGCGAGCATCAGGCCGGCCGTCAGCGAGAAGGCAAGGAAGACGGCGGCGACGCGTCGAAAGGTGCGCGACTGGGCATAGCCTAGTACGGAAGTTACTGCTGTCATCCTTTCCTGGTGACTGCTGGAAGCGCGCCCTATTCCCTACTGGCGACGAGGAGATGGTGCGATCTTGGTACAAGGCGAGGCATGCGTGGCCAAGAGCTGGAGGAAACTGAGGCAAGATTCCACAGCAAAAGTAAAAGGGGCATCTCGTTGACCATCGTTGATGATGCCCCCACCACGCTAGGGATTAAGTTTTCAGCATCATCATCAGCTCCTCCTCGATGGATGACTAATCCATTGTTGGAATGCACAAGTTAGCCCCCAAGCCCCTTGGGCCCCCTAGAACAGGAGATTCGCTAGTACCGAAATAGTACTTGGAGGTAGTCGTGTCGACCTGCTCGCGTCATATTTAATAGGGGGGGGGGGGGGGG
>JALHCA010000121.1:0-43673 GCA_024340505.1 Tolypocladium nubicola
GGCGACATCGGCAAGGTGGTGTGGCTCGTGTGTGGCTGAATGTGGGGGGGTGCGTACGAATTGAGAGTTGGGTGCGTATTAATAGAGACTGTCATGAAAAATCGCTGGGTCCATTCATCGACGACTCCATGCTGGAAGCTGGTCTGGAGAGGAGCACGCAGCGTGGCGGGGAGGCTGCGTCGGCCAATCACGAGGGTGCCGCCCCTGTGCCGATGCGCTAACCCACGGCCGCCTCCACCTGGCTAAGACAAGATGTCATTGCTGTTAGGGGAGAACCTGGCTGCAGAGCCACCCTCCGCGCAAGGAAAGGTTGCGCCCTAATGTCGCTCAGGTCGCCGTGTGTCGTCGCCGTACTAGGGGAAGGCCCGGGAGTGTCGTGCCACCGCAGGGCTGCCCGAGCATCAGGCGCGTGGCCCCCCTCGAGCCCCCGCCCAGCCCCTGTAGGGCTTGCAGGCGCCCATCAGCGTAATTTCCAAGGGGGCGCTTGCGGTGTCCACCCCTCCATCCACTCTCCACCGACCTCCATCTCGCGCCTCCACCGCATCCCTGATGCTGAGCCTGGACACGTCGGCTGCAAATGCTTGCAGGCTCGACGGACCGGTCCAAAGGCCTAGCATGAAACTTCGTATCGCCGCGCACGATACTTCAGGCGTCGCCTTGCCGTCGCCGTGGTCCATGTACTCCTCATCGGCGGGCTCGTATATCCCTACCACAGGAGACGTCGCTCATCCATTCCACGACCGAGCCTGGCGCCCACCAAATGCCTGATGCAGGACAACCTGCTAGACATGTGTTGGTGGCTAGGCAGGTAGGTACAGGGCAGTGCTAGCGCTGCGGTGCTGCCCCCGTTCCTGTCTGCCTACCTACCGTACCTGGGGTCGTGCGAAAGACTTCGGCGGTGGTCGTTGCACTGTTCGTGCACACCCCCTCTGCCCAGGCGTTGCCCTGCTGCCCAGGCGTCGCCCTGCCGCCCTCCCTGTCGTCACTCAGTCTTGTCTCCCCTTCTCCCGCTTCCTTTGCCCGTCCGGGTCGTTTGCACCCCCTGGTCCTGTCGTGTTTCCATTCCCGTCGCTTCCCATTCCTACGTTTGCTTCCATTCCTTCATTCGCTCTCTTTTCACTACCCTCCTCCGCTCTCCTCCCCCTCCCCGATCGCTCCTCCACCCGCCTCCTTCGACAACCTCTCCCAGGCGTCGACGGATTGACTCTCGACAGCGCAGTCCTCCCCTTCGAGTCGCGCCGTTCATGTCCGCACGGTCCAGGGACCCCCAGAGGCTCTCGCGACAAATGCCCGTTGACGACTGACCGCTGTCCTCGACGAGCCCGCGAAACCCGACGTCTGCCATCGACACGCCGTTACGGTCCGATCCTTACGACTCGCGCCTGTTTGCTCCGATCCCGTTGACGAGTTTTCGTCAAGTCGCTCTTTTATTTCCCATTCAAGCCAAATATACATCATCGTTGCGCTACGCAATTAGATGTGAGTAACGCATCCTCTTTCTTTGTCGCCGCGAACCAGTACCGAGGAGGAACACAATGGAAACGTGGGCGATATGCGTCGCTAGACTCGGACATAAACCCCTTTGACCACGTCGCTGGCGATTCGCGATTGTTCCAAGTGACCGCGATGCTGACCAACATGATCCGCAGATTACACTCGTTGACATACGTCAAGTACATTCGTTCTATCTGGCCCTGACAGTGAGCATTTGCGACGGCCTCGACAGCTCGTCTCGAGTTCCCTATTGACCAGGACCGCAGCTTATCGCCTACGGCATCCCGCACTATAACCTTACAATCATTGAATTCAAGTGTTATCTCAAGGAAAGACTTCCGCAATCCGAAATCGACAACAATGCACATCAAGTCCTTTGCTGTGGTCTCGGCGCTGGCCTTCGCCGCCACTGCCGCCGCTGCCGAACCCGAGGCCGAGCGCCCCCGAATCTACTATCCTCGCCAGGTCAAGCGTGAGTTCTCCAACTCGACCATCACAAGCACCGACCCGGCCTCCACGCCAGGCCATGCCACGACAAGCGAGAGCTCCACAACGAGGAGGGGGCCCCTCGACGACCTCCTCTCTGATCTCTTTGGTGCCAACCCCGAGAGCTCAACGACTACCAAGGAGAACCCGAACGTGACAACCGTCGTCGTCCAAAGCACCGTCGTCATTACGCCAACGTCAAGCCCGCCGCCGACCAGGGGAACCGGTAGTGCTCCCGACGTCACGGTGCAACCCACGACGAAGACGACGGAGCCGATTCGCAGGCCAGAATCATCGACCGACAAGCAAACGCCTACCGAGTCGTCCGCCGAGTCGGGCATCCTGATTGCCCCCACCGGCATTGTCTCGAGCTCCAAGGAGCAGCCCACCAGCTCCTCCGACAAGGACACTGTTGAGCCTACCTCTCTGGTCAACAACAGCACGTCCACAGACGCGCAGGGGCTGCCCACTATGACGACCACGTCAACGTCCCAGAGTGACATCCTGGACCCCACCTTGACCCCGACCGACACTCTTCTGCCTGGCCCCAGCTCGTCAAATTCGACCGTTGTGCCTACCGAGACGTCTACACCTGGCGTGCCCACCACTGACACAACGTCCACGTCTGAGACGGGCACTCTGGTTTTGCCGACGTCGACTTCTCCGCCCGTGACGGACTCCACCACGACCAGCTTGCCGACGCTGTCCTCGTCCGACCCGGTTGCGAATGCGACTTCCACCGACCTGCCTGTTACGAGCCTGCCGTCGACCTCCTTCACGACGGATGCCCCCATCGTCACGACCTCCAGCGATGTCCCTGTTGTGAACTCGACGAGCACTGATGCTAGCTTCACCAGCACTGGTCCGACATCCACTCCCTCCTTCACTGACACCTCAACTGGCACTCCTACTGAAACCTCGACTGGCGCTGCCACTGTAACCCCAACTGGTACCTCGACTGGCACTGCCAGCGTGCCTACTGACGTCCCCATCACCAACAGCACGAGCCCTGCAGACCCGACTGTGCCAGTGACGACTACCTCTCTGCCGATCACATCGACCGCTGTCGACAACTCCACCGTGATAATTCCGACTACGACTGAGTCTTCTGCGGCGCTTCCCACGATCACGGCCAGCTCATCTATTTCCCTCACGAGCTTCCTGCCTGTTACGAGTATCCGCCCCACCGGGACGGTGACCAACACTGAGAACTGGCTCCCTACGACGATTGTCATCGAGCCAACGACCATGTCTTTCTCGTCCCCGACCCAGTCGCCGACCGAGACCAGTTCCAAGGCCTTGCCCACAGATATTCCCAAGCTCATCCTTCCTGATGATCCCGACAAACCGGCCCCTGAGGGCAGCGTGCCGATCCAGATTGGGTTTTTGTTCCCGCTCAACTACGTCTTCGTCGCCAGCAACACCGTTGCCGCCGCCCAGATTTTCAAGTTTCTACCTCGGGCGCTCGCCGACGCCGGCGGCTTCTCCGTCGACAAGGTTCAAGTCTCCAAGCTGGTGCCGTACGATACTCGGACTCAATGGGGATATCTCACCACCATTGCCAAGCTCAACTACCCCCAGAACCTGGTTGACAAGCTGCAGATGGATCTGTGGTCTCCCAACTCGGGCATCTACAACAACGCCGATGGCATTGTGCGAAACTTGACTGCCCTGGTCAACCCCAAAGTCGACATCCACGGCAACATCAACGACGGCGGCGTCGGCGGCCCGACGGGCGGAGCTGTCCCTACCAGCGGCCCCGGCTCCAACAACGATCCTTTCGACAACAAGAACCAGGGTGATCAGTCCTCGAAGCAAAAGGCCACCACTGCTGGTATTGCCATGGGTGCTGTTGGCCTCAGTGTCATGTACGGAGCTGCCATGTTCATCGTTGCCCGGCGATACAAGCGCAAGAGACAAGCCCACCGCCGCACAAACTCTGTCGCCAACAGCCAAGACTCGTCGGAGATGCGCTTCAATGGTGCCGGTAGCCCAGCGTTGATGGGAGGTGCTCTCCTCAGCCGGGACTTCTCCAACTATGGCGGTGCCGGCGCCGGTGCCGGAGGCCGAGACAGCCATGGCAGTGGACGTAGCGGCGCGGGCAACTCGGGCCGCACTGCCAACATCTCTGCCCCGGTTGCCGCGGAGAACTCGCTTGGCTGGAACTGATGATCTGGACGCCACTCTCACATGCTTGTGAATCATCGCATCTCTGCCATTTTGTCTTATTTTCTTCGCGGCTTTCGATACCCTTCGGGAGGAACCCTTTCAACGATTGCTCGAGGTTGAGCCAGCATCGATACTTTTGGATATATCGGTCGCTTCAACGACCGTGCGTTGGATAATCTTCATCTTGCACGTCGCCCACGAGGCTCTCCCTCACATTTGTCGCAGTGCGACGTGCCTTTGCCAAACAGGGGCAGGGCCGATTCACTGCAACGCCTTCTTCATGCCGGGCGCCACATCAATGGATACGGGCCCTCTCTGGTTTATTCTTCTGGCCTGTATCCTGGTGACTCGAGCCTTTTATTTTCTTTCATATTTAATGCCTTTGACCTTCTGGAGGTAGAGGAGACGGGGTAGTCGGGCGGCAGTCTCCGGGACGAGCGTCAAAGCACACGGCTTGCGGTAGCTGCTTGGCTAGGCGGCGACAGGAGAAGGGAACTGGGGATTGACGCAAGGGTGTAGGCGAAGGTGCGCTAAGACGGTGTCTTGCGGCGCCCTGTACGAGTTCGCCTGTGCTGGGGTCCGTGCCTTGTGCTTGTTACGCATCGTCATGCATAGGCTACAATCAAGACACCTTAAAAACAATGATGCGTTGCCTGGGCGCTGTGATGTCGAGTGTCGAGTTGTAGAGTGCTGTCCCGAACAAATGTGAAAAGTCCCAAGACCTTTTATGTGGAAGATGTGGCTCAACTGATTGGCGGACAGCTCCAGCACCGTATAGTAAAGTGGTCCCAAACGCAGTTGCCTCCCGTTTTCATGGTAAAGATGGACGATCATGGCTACGGAATAGGCTATAACTGATCACTTGTATCTTATAGGGCCATGCGTAGTGGAATAAAGCATCAATAACTTGCGAAGCTAAAATAAAGCAAATGAATCTCATGCCTTGAATTGACTTCACAAGCACGTAGAAAAGCTAACGTGCTGGAGGGCGACCAACCGAGATTGGCAGAGCCGGGTAGCCAAAGCACATATCGCCTGACATGATGTACGCTCGAAGAACTGTTACCCATACAACCTGCATGGTACTGCCTTGGGCCTTGCAGAAGCTCTAGAGGTCAGCCTCGACTGATCCGATATCGACGGGTGCCGTTCTGAACCTTGCACCCTTATCGACCTGATTGATGAGCGTGGGGAAGTAGCAGGGAATGACGCCGTACAGGTAGTTCAACCAGAACTTGAGTGTGACCTTTTTGGCTGGCCCTTGAGGAAAGTGACATAGTCGCCATAGTTCGGCTGAGGAACAATCTGTAGCAAGCTAGCATACGCCATCGAAGACGCAACCAAGGCGGCAAAGCCGACCCGCGAAAGTCTTGTGACCCGGTTGCGCTTGAGGGTCCACGAGCTTCATGAGGCAGTTTTCGAGCACATGAAGGCGCCTATTCTGTAGCATTCGCATTTGTCGTTGCTTGTGCAAGTCCGGGGAATATGCCCCAGACAGTCTTGTGTGTAAGTGCAGTATGGAGATGGGTATCCACCATCGCGGTACAGTTCAAGCAAAGCTTGGCGACAGTCTCTGGGGAGCACGAGACGAGAATTGCAGTGAGATGGATAGCAGAAGCCGAAGTATGGGTCCATTGAGCTCTCAGCCAGAGCATGGATAGCTTCCACCAGCCTACGGCATCGCTTTCAGAGCAACAGGTTCTCCAGGGCATTGGCAGCCCCCTGTGGCTACATTCAACTGTGAGACAGAGGTTGGGTACGCACCTCGGCCTTCTGCGGCACCGCGCCGCCGAAGACGATTCCCAACCACCGGGGGATATGCATCGAGGTCGATATGAATGGATCCCCTGCACGGGCGTGCGCAGCAGGGGAGGCGTGCTAACCAGCCCCTGTAACTTATGTCAGATCCGCTGTCGTTTCTAGCAGTCTGGGAGCCAGGGCTGACAACTCACCCCGCCACATCTCCACCACGGCACTGCACCGTCCCGCTGCAAAACATGGACGATATTACTCCACGTAGCGATACCGTATGACTGTACGGAGTACTGCGAGCCAACCCGAGGCCTGCAGATTTCCGTGGCAGCCGAGGGGGTGCATTCCGGGGGTGGAGTGTACAGGGGTAGACTCAGTGCTGACGTTTATAGATCGTCTACATGCTTAGTTGTAGACGACAGCAGCATCACCAAAGACTTCACCTCGTCAGATCCATGTTTGACAGGACGGGGCAGACTAGAATGCAAGCCGAGGGACAGCCGAGGGCAGCCATGCGCCTATCCATCCATCCTACCCCCAAGGCAGCAATCCTTCGGGGCAAGCCTGCTGACCTGTAGCTGGCGTCCTGACGTCGAGTCCACCCCCTCCTTCGGCGCTGTTGCAGTGTGTCCTTCTCTAAAGCGGCAACTCCTAAGCCCTTGCCTCTCCAGGGCAAGTCTTGGCGTTCAGTTCTCAGTAAGACTGTTGAGATAGAGGCGGCCTCGGGGACTTGCAGAGCCCGTCCCGTCGCGCGCCATACCGGCCGACCCGAGCCGGGAGTTTGTTAGCAGGCTGCATGGTCCACCTACGGCCGGCTGTTTTTGTGTTCATTACACACCTGCTGGTACTTGTTCGATCAGACTGTGCCTGTTGTTAACTTTGCTGGGCTGCCAGTTCACGACGATCACCAGTCTTGTCCGTCTTGCGACCTCGCTCATGGGACGAACCACGACGATAACTGCAACTACGGCTGCGACGGCCCATTAAACCTCTCGCCATGTCGCAAACGAGTCCAGCGCTGCAGCCTGTCCCGTCTTTCTGCCCGGACGACACGTTTGGGCCTTGGGCCGGCGATGGCTGCCGCGGCGGATTCGACTTCACGCTGCTCTTCGAGGAGAGCGTCCTCACCATTCCGCTGCAATGTATGCTGCTCGTGGCCTTGCCCGTCCGCGTCTTGCAATTGCTCAAGTCGGACGTGCAGGTCCGCTTCAGCTGGCTGTTGGTTGCCAAAGCGGTATGTAGCCTCCTACAGCGCAAGACATTCCTCCTCGATTCCCCTGAAGCTGTGGGAGGGCTCTTCGCTAACAAGTGGCATGAAAGACTGCTGCGGTAGCTTTGATAGGTATCAATACTGCATTGCTCGGGCTGTGGGCCACCACGTCTGGTGATACCATCACTCACACCCGAGTCTCGATACCGACCGCCGCACTGGTGGTGGTGGCCTCCATCGCCGCTTGTTTGTTGCAATGGCTCGAGCATGAGCGGTCACTCCGACCATCATTTGTCCTTAGCACCTATTTCTTTCTATCAATTCCCTTGGACCTCCCTCGTGCGCGCACTCTCTGGATGCTAGGCTCGTACAAGCTCATTCCCGCCCTGTACATGTGCTCGCTGGCGATGAAGGCCGTGGCACTTTTCCTCGAGTCATGGGAGAAGCGCGATATTCTGATCTCCGAGGAAAACTATTCTTTTGAGGCGACGAGTGGCACTCTCAGCAGATCGGTATTTTGGTGGCTGATGCCCATATTTCGCGAAGGATACAGGCGAAATCTTACGCTGGACGACATGTATCCCCTTGATGAGAAGCTTCGCGCGGAGGAGTTGCACCGTAACCTCGACACGGCGTGGAACAAAGGTAAAGAAACGGCTTCATAGCTTTAGATATGTGCTTTCTGACACATTTTCTGCAGTACCCAATAAGCTGGCCACCGGCGCGCTGATGAATGCCTGGATTGCGGCGTTCGCTCCAGCGTTACTGGCCCCCATTTTCCCACGCCTGTGTATGATGGGCTTCACTTACACCCAGCCGTTTCTAATCAAGAAGGCCGTCAATCTTGCTGCAACTCCGGATGCACAGCCTTTCAACAACTGGGGATATGGGTTGATCGGCGCCTTTGCCCTCGTCTATGCCGGTCTGGCGGCACGTGCCCCCATCCGACCTGCAAAACAAGACATACTAACGGCTGTAATAGATAGCGGCTGGGCAATACCAATGGCAAGTCTGTAGAACCTCTGCTAGATTGCGAGGGAGCCTGTTTACTCTCATTTACAAGAAGTCGCTGCGACTAGACATCTCGTCGCCGAGTGTAAGCCCTTCGGCAGCTCTTACGTTGGTTGGCAACGACACGGAGACAATCATTCAAGGCATGAATCAAGCACATGAAATCTGGGCGGGGATGGTCGAGATTTCCGTTGCTGTATGGCTCATCTATAGAGAATTGGGAGCAGCCTGTGCGATGCCGATCGCCATAGCCGTTAGTAAGTCTCCCCCAATGTTCAATGACTCTGGGTGTTGCTCACGCCGGCTAATTCGTCGGACAGTCGTTCTCATCGCGACCGTTTTCATATCGATTCCCATTGGACATGCACAGGCTGCTTGGATTCAGGCATCTCAGGACCGTGTCACGGCCACGTCTAAGACGCTGGGGAGCATCAAGTGGCTGAAGGTCTCGGGACTCAATGACCGGGCCTTTTCCATTATCCGACAGCTACGAACAAACGAACTCACCGTCTCCATGCGATATAGGCTTCTTTTTGGAATTTCAATGGTCATGCGTACGTATTCTGTCACACATGGTGACAGAGCTTCTTCCACTAACGTCCTCTTAGTTGTCCTGGTGCCCATCTGGAGTCCAATTCTGACGTTTTCTACCTGGGCTGGAATTGCAAAGAAAAACGGCAATCCTGCCGATTTGGCAAAGATATTCACTTCATACTCTCTGATAGTATTGCTCAATACTCCCCTCACCACAATGCTGGTCGCACTGCCCGTCCTCGCCGGCTCAATTGCATCCTTCCAGCGCATCCAGCACCACATGAACGGCCGGGAGAGACAGGACAATAGAATCAGCTTTATTGAGGAGAAGTTCCTTGATTCTCTCCCGGCTCCCGACACGAGCGTTTTCGACATTCCAGGTTCAATGTTGGCCAACACCCCTCAGGATGAGGATGAGGATGCTTTGGAGCTCGAATCCATGCGACCGGACACCCCGAGCACGTCAACACCATCTCAGGACAGAGATGTCATTGCGTCGGTTCAGGGGACGTTTTCTTGGACAGATGAGTCGGAGCCGTGCATCAACATCACTAGCTGGATCGTTCGACGAGGATCGCTGAACATGGTCGTCGGGCCTGTTGGATGCGGCAAATCGACGCTCCTCAAATCCCTTCTGGGGGAGCTCTCGGCGTTTGACGGCACTATTCAAACAGAGTACACGGGAGTCACCTACTGCGACCAGATTGCCTGGGTGCCTAATGAGTGCGTGCGAGAGATAATTATCGGCCGGTCAAAGTTCGAAGAGGACTGGTACCACCAAGTCATCAAGGCTTGTGCGCTGGAGGAAGACTTGCGGAACTGGTCTCACGGAGACCAGACCGTCGCTGGAACCTCGGGCATCTCGATGAGCGGCGGCCAAAAGCATAGGCTGGTACGACTCAACATAGTCCCGCTGATTTGTCGTTTCCACTGACACCTTTATAGGCCATCGCACGAGCGGTGTATTCGCGGCGAGAGTTCCTGGTCTTTGACGATGTTCTCAGCGGCTTGGATGCCGCGACCGAGAACTTTGTCTTTAACAACCTGTTCGCCAAAGATGGTCTACTTCGCTTAGGAAAGACAACAATCGTGATGGCAACCTCCTCGAGTCAGTCCGTCCATATCTGTTCGCCCGCATGGCTACTAACTTCAAGCAGTCGCCCGCCTGAGCTATGCCGACCAGATTATTTCCCTCAGCGAGAAAGGGCATCTCATGTACACTGGGACCCCTGATGAGCTGAGGGGCATTCTGGGCTTTTCCGACGTAGAGCTTACATGGGAAGCCAACGCGGCGCCTAAGGAAAAGTCCGAGGAAGTTGAGCATCCAGCGTCAGTCAGAGCTGTTCTTGACACCCTAGAGATAGAGGAGGATAAGACTCGCCGTCTTGGTGATTCTGCCATGTACTCTTTCTATGCCGTGGCGGCCGGCCGAACGACGCTACTGATATTGGCGGTGTCCATGGGCATATATGCGTTCTGCAGCGCATTCCCTAGTAAGTTTACCGGATCTCTGACACTGCCACCAAGCTGACATGACGATCCCAGCTATGTGGATTGGATGGTGGGCCAACGCAATGGTTGATGCATTGAAAGTCGCCGAGGATCCCTTCTCGAGCCTTGGAAAATGGCTCGGAGTCTACGTCGCGCTCGGCGTAGGTGCAATCATATCTGTGGGCACTGGTATATGGTAAGTTGTCAGACATGTGTTGTTGCTGCATGACTAGAATGCTGACCCGTCAGGCAAATCCTTATCAGGATCATCACCAGAGCAGGCCATCATTTCCACGATTACTTGACAGATACAGTGTCCCGGTAGGTATCGCGTCCGACTACCCTTTACAGTTTATTGACCGATTCAGGGCCCCAATGTCATTCCACTCCGCCATAGACAGCGGTGTTACTGTTAACAGATTCAGTCAAGATCTCCGGCTCATTGACATGGAGCTGCCCATCGCTTCGTTTGGTGTGGCTACTACCATTGCGGCTGGCGTTGCGCAGTTCGCTCTTGTTTGCGTTGTGTCCAAGTACATGGCCGCATTTCTGCCCTTGCTAATGGCGATTCTGTACCTGATGCAGTTCTTCTATCTTCGAACCTCGCGGCAGCTCCGCCTCCTGGACATTGAGCAGAGGGCACCCCTGTACACGCAGCTCATCGAAACACTTAATGGCCTGCCGACTATCCGGGCGTACCAGTGGGAGGATAAGTTCGAAAAGAAGAACATGCTGCTTGTCGACAATTCGCAAAGGCCGGCATATCTGCTTGCGACGCTTCAATGTTGGCTGAACTTTGCGACCGACATTTTTGTTCTCGTCATTGCCTTCGTCTTCATCGTGCTTACGACGACTTTGCGGGAGCAGATTGGCGCCAACTACATTGGAACTGGCTTGAGCAACGTCTTGGGCTTCAGCAACACAATGAAGACATTCGTTAATTTCTGGGTGATGCTCGAGATTGCCCTTGGCGCGGTAGCTCGTGTCAAGACGTTTACGACAACCATGGAACCAGAGGGCAAGGATGAAGGAGAGACAAAAGAGCCGGCAGACCGCGACAACTGGCCCAGACAGGGCGCAATTGAGTTGCGTGATGTCTCCGCTTCTTATCCGTAAGTTTCCTTGTCTACCCTGTCGCTATCAGCCTCGCTACCGGACGCAACATCTAATGGGGATTAGGACCTCGGGACCTGTCTTGAACGGCGTCACATTCTCAATACAGCCCGGAGAAAGAGTCGCCATTTGTGGGCGAACTGGCAGGTAGGTGCGCTCGTGACCCTCCACCGCGGCTCCTGGACTGACCTTTGGCGCAGCGGAAAGAGTTCTCTGACTATGTGTTTGTTGCGGATGATCAACCAGACTGGGGGCACCATTACCATTGACGGCATCGATCTGAAGACGCTCCCCCACGAATACGTCCGCACAAAACTCGTGGCCCTACCGCAAGAATCGTACGTTATTGACGGATCGATGCGACTCAATGTCGACCCTCACCAGACCGCAACGGACGAAGAGATTGTGGAGGTGCTGGGGAGAGTCCAGCTTTGGCCAAGAATTGAGGCGCGAGGCGGCCTCGATGTGGTTATCGACAACGACTTCTTTTCGCCTGGAGAGTCTCAGCTCCTCGTGTTTGCGCGCGCCATGCTGCGGCACAGCAAGATTCTCATCCTCGATGAGTTTACCAGCAGGTAAGTGGTGTAGTCGATCGGGCTCTCATAGTCGCAACATATCTAACCAGCTGCCTATAGTCTTGACGATGAAACGAGCGGCATTGTGGACAAGGTACTGCGATCGTGGTTCAAAGACTGGACAATCATCACCATTGCCCACAAGCTGCAATCCATTGTTGACTTTGACAAAGTCGCAGTGTTGGATGCTGGGAAGTTGGTGGAGTTTGGAGTGCCGCGCGAGCTGCTGCGGCAGGATTCGATCTTCCGGGGCATGTATGAATCCACCTCGGGCAGGAAGCAGCACGATGAACATGAGAGCGACAGGAAAGATGAGTTGTAGCTTGCATCACATTTGATAAAATCAGGGGTAGATCTGGCGGTGCATGTAGCTATTTTGGGAAGAGGCTGCTGTGGTCATGGTCAGCAAACAGCCTCGTTTTGCAATTCGACTTCACGAGTATAATAAAAAAAGCCACTCCTTCTTGCCGGTGTCCTTTATTTAACGATTGAGGAAATAAATACGGCCATATAGCTCGGGACTATGCGGACGCAGACTTGTGGTCCTGTGAGCGAGGTGCAGCTCGCCTACCCTAGACTAGGTGTGGTCGAGGATCGCTTCGATCTCGTGCCGCTTTCAAGAAGAGATCCACGCCTGCGGCCTTCTTTGTTGATATTCTAGATGCGATCTCTCGTTGATCTAGCATAAAGCTGTTGACTACCAAAGTTTCAACGTCCATCAAAATTGAGTTCTCAATATGCTCTACATCACCAAAAATTAGTTATAGCAAACGAAAATGTACGCCGACTGCATCAATGCCCAAGACATGGCTTGGGCAACGTGGATCGGTTATACACGGCGCAATTCTCAGCAACTCACTGGTCAATCCCAACTCTGCTACATGCTGTAATGCACGCCCTCCGAGGCCGTAACATGTGGCTGACTGGCTGTGATCTTACGTCAGTTGACTGTTTGCTGATGCCCCCGCACCGGCGATGGCCGCTCGACCCGTTCGGCACCGCGGACTTGCGCCGACTGTTACGACGCTTGAAGCGCTCGTTTTGCTGAAGGTGTGATCTTTGATTCTGGCCATCATAGCATCGACAGTCTCGGAACCTAGTTGCGCAGTCAAAGCCAGAGACTGAATCGAAGATGGCGCCTCCAACTGCCACTGTCACGACAGTCCAGGAGGAGCAGGGTGCGATCCTGAAGATGGACACGGCTGCGTCTACCCAATATGGGAATGAAGAGATGGAGTGCCAGCTGCCCAGCCTGAGCCGCGGCCCCAACCCCCTGATGGGTGAGACGATGCCATTTGGACCTTGGCTTTATAGATCTCGTGGCTGATCAAGTCTGCTACCAGGCATTCCGAAGTTCCCTTCGCACTATGAGCATCGCAAACACATTGTGGTACACATGGCGGCCGTGTTCCGCAACTGGGCTCGGAATGGCTATACAGAAGGCATCTCGGGCCACATCAGTGTTCGGGACCCCGAGTTCCCAGACCTCATTTGGATGAACCCAATTGGAAAGCACTTTGCCCTGCTCAACGGCAGTGATATGCTGTGCCTGAGGATCAGCGACGGAGAGGTGGTCGGCGGCAATCGAGTGAGTCTGCCCTATCAGCCATATGCTTCGATGAATGAAGCGGCTCGACTTACACAGATGCTTCACAGAGCCGACCCGCAAATAACCCCGGTTACTATATTCACTCCGAGGTTCACAAGGCTAGGCAAGACATCCACGCCATCTGCCACGCACACACTATTGCGGGCCGCGCCTGGGCCACCTTCGGCAAGCCACTGGAAATGATCACCCAGGACATTTGCGACCTCTACGGGGTCCTCGCCGTCGACACCGAGTACGCCGGCATCGTCACCGCAGAGCAGGAGGGTCAGCAGATTGCGCGGTCACTAGGACCCAAGGGCAAGGCCGCTATTCTCCTCAACCACGGCCTCATCAGCGTGGGCGAGACTGTGGACGAAGCCTCGTTTCTCTTTGGTCTTGTGGACCGCAGCTGCGAGATCCAGCTTCGTGTCGAGGCGGCATGTGCGGGCAACCCGTCGCTCAAGAAGAGCATAATCCCACATGAGTTGGCGATGAACAACTTCAAGATGGCTGGTGAGAAGCACTGGCTCTATGAGGAAGCCCAGCCGGATATTCAGTACGAGATTGAGTTGGCGGGTGATATTATCAAGGCTGGGCTGGACGACATTAAGATTGACCCCCAATGACTGGAGTCTTGCATGGGCGTACGAAGTACCGCCTTTGAAGGATGCTACGGACTACGGACTACAGATTGATCTTTTATTTTTATGATATGAGAATGCATAGCATTGAACCAAACGGAAGCCAGAACATCTACCGAGGATCATGCGTGATGGTGGTTGCGTCTTATGTTTGTGGCGGCGCCTTGAGCCAGCCCAAGACTATTAATAGCTGCCAGTCGACCTCACCAGCGGACTCTCTTAGCCTAGGCTCTCCAACGAGCCCCTGCACAGTAAGAATCCTACCTCGATATTTACTCAGCTTCCTGCAAGTCTTCAATAAACGCTCCAGCTGCTGTCTATAATCAGCCAGATCCTAGTCGCTGTACTATTCCCAGCTAGGGAGCTGGACTTCACCGGCGTCATAATATTACAGCCGAGGGAGAGAGGGTCCTGGACTCCTCCATGGGGTCTTGACTCCACGGACGCTTCTCATTTCGTCTGCCTGCACCCAGCTTGACGGTCATTCCACAGGCTCCTAAGTAACATTGACGATCGCAAAAGGGATTGGAAACTGCTCGAGTACACCTAGCGCAGCCAAAAACAGACCGGGGCGACTGACACCAACTGGAACCAGAAACCGGCGCCTCTGAACGGCCAGCTTATACGAAGTGCTCTGTACGCGATGCCGTTCTCTGCCCCGTCCTACGTTGCCAAGCTCCCGTGCAATCCTCCGGACTCGGTCCCTATTCACGAGTTCCTCTTTGGCAAAGGAGACAAATATGGTCGATTTCCGCTGGCGTCGTCGCGGTCGCCATTCACATGTGGAATCACCGGCAAGACATACTCGGCTGCAGAGGTCGCTGAACGCATAGAATGGCTCGCCAGATCCCTAGCCTCTGAGCTTGGGCTACAAGTGAACAGCGGCAACGAGCTGGAAAAGGTCGTCGGGATTTTCAGCGTCAATACTGTACGTCCAGCTGCCGTTCTGCTTCTCTTCACCACGCGGACGCTATGTTCCTGACATGTGAAACTCATCCAGATCGACACCATGACGCTCTCGTGGGCGACGCATCGGTTGTCTGGCGTCTCTGCACCGATCAGCCCGTCATACTCGGCCCCAGAGCTTACTCACCAGCTCAAGGCCGTCAATGCCAAAGCGCTATTCACCTGTGCTCCCTTGCTTCCGATTGCTCTACAATCCGCAGAAGCGGCAGGCATCCCGAGGAACCACGTGTACCTGCTGGACGTGCCGGAGAAAGTCCTGAAGGGAGCTACAGAACCGACCGACCTCAAGACACTAGACCAGCTCGTCGATGAGGGCAAGAAGCTGGCAGCGCTGCCCAGCCTGAAGTGGTCTGAGGGCCAGGGCGCCCGCCAGATTGCCTTTTTGTGCTCCTCCAGTGGTACATCCGGGCTGCCAGTACGTTCGCACGGATCAACGAACCTACCGTAGAGCTGCTAACAGTTGAGGCTTCCAGAAAAATGTCAAAATCTCCCACAGAAGTGTTATAACCAACGTCATGCAAATCGCCACCTATGAGTCCAATTACAGGGAAGCCGCCGCCGTGGGAAACCTCGGTGTCCTTCCCATGAGCCATTGCTACGCCCTCATGGTGACAGGTCACCTGAGTGTGTATCGCGGTCACGAGGTTATCTTATTACCAGGCTTCGATATCTATGATGTTCTGCAGGCGATAGAGAAAAATCGCATCAAAATCTTGTGGATGGTACGAGAACGTCCCCCTTGGGACACATTTCGGCCCGTTGGCTGACTCTCGAACAACAAGGTCCCTCCCATGATCGTAGGCCTTCTCAAAGCCGCCGCAATCGTGAAAAAGTACGATCTGAGCTGTGTAGAAACGGTTGTGGTCGGGGCATCTAACCTTACAAAAGAGGTTGCGGAGCAATTCTCAAAGCTGCTCTCAGGATGCCACTTCGTTCAAGGCTATGGACTCACAGAAGTGGTGGTTGCCGCTTCGATGCAGAACCGCACCGACATCATGTTTGGCTCCTGCGGCAGCCTTTTCCCACAATTCGAGGCCCGATTGCTCGGCACTGATGGTGCGGAAATCACCTCACATGATACCCCTGGAGAACTTCTGCTGCGCTCGCCGACTCTGATGCTCGGCTATCTCGACAACGACGAAGCAACCAAGGAGTCGTTTACCGAGGATGGCTGGCTGCGTACCGGAGACCTGATGGAAATCAGGAAAAGTGAGAATGGTCACGACCATTTGTTCATCGTCGATCGCGTAAAGGAGCTCGTCAAGGTCCGCGTATGTTGTCCTTCAGAGCTGATCCCCGGTCACCAGTACCTATCAACGACAAGCTTGCTAATTGGTAAATTAGGGCATGCAGGTATCCCCTGTTGAAGTCGAGTCTCTCTTGTTACGACACCCCGCAGTCGCCGACGCTACCGTTGTGCCGATACCGAACGACTCCGCGGGAGAACTGCCAATTGCCTTCATCGTCAGGACACCGGCTGGCATGGAGGAAGACGAAAAAGCCGTGCGAGACAAGATCCACGAATTCGTCAACGGGGAGCTGGCCGACTACAAGCGCCTCGCCGGCGGCATTGAGTTCCTGGACGCGTTGCCCAAATCGGTGAGCGGCAAGACCAAGAGAGGCGAGATGAAGGCCAGGGCCAAAGCCATCTTCGAGACCAGCAAGGCACGAGCCGCTCCGGTGATTATTCAGTCATTTGAGTTTGATTCTGATGACTCGGATTCGGACGATTCGGACTAGATGGCAATCATTTCCAGATTGTTCGCATAAATGTCCCTCGTATCCAGATCTCGTACCACTAGGATCTTGCAGCACCAGGAACATGGCCAATTGCATAAGACGAGGACCTGGATGGCAGTTTAGACCCTTGTGTCGATCTATCAGATATTGACTCCTCACAATTGCACATCCATCTGCTCTCGATTCGTTGTTGTGCTTGTGCTGCTTCGTACGTAGTTCTGCCTTCTGTTTTCAATGGCAGTTATATTTCTTGCATGTGCAGCCTTGTCGCGAGAGCGGCGCTTCCATTCATCCCTTAATGTCCACTTCTTGCCGAGATATTGCTCCCGCAATGAGTCCAGCGACCGTGATCGTTGCACAAGATCTAAGGCTTTGTGTACGACCGCAAGGGCTGGGTGTCATGCGGGCCAGTGGAGCTCAGCGCCAGGATTGCATCCCTGGTGGTGTCAAACAAAACAAGTAAGACATAGTGCGATGACATCCGGAGCAAAGTAAGAGCAGCAGGAGCCTATTCATGAAAGAGTGGTGATTGGGGCAGTAAGACAAGGTAGGACTGACTAAATGTACGCCATGAGATCCACTCCGGACGAATGGGCGTTTCTGCAGCTTACTCCTATTCTGGCCCTTTTCGGCGCCCGTTGCTGCATACCGTCTGCATTTAGAGCAAACCAGGGGGGGCAGAAAGAAGTGGTGAGCAAACTGATCTAAAACTTGTAATGTGGTGAATGATCCCAATGGGCCAACTGGCAAGGACACAAGCAACTGCATACCATGAAGTAGACGGGGTCTCAGCTGTGCTTGTACGATGTATACTTACGGCCTCACGGTGGTGCCATTAATTCCTTTGCAGCTGGTATCCTAGACGACAATGGCCTCACGTGTTACGAAGCATATAAAAGTCCACAAAGAAGATGATTCACATTCCTCAGATAGTCGCTGCAAGGACGGTCTGCCAACGGGCAAAGGCTCTGGTTCCTTTGCCTTTGCACCACTTCCCCTACGGCCCCTTCCGTGCAGTAGACGGATAGCCTGGTAATATTCTCAAACTCGCTTTACATCTGTACCTTGCATGGTTGAACAAGTTTTGATGTGGCACGAGTTCTCGGCGCTTGGAGGTGCTGCGTATGATCTTACATCACCCCCACACGGGATCGAGCCGTACACCACACGCAAGGTTCTCACGTAATGGTACAGCAACACCAATACTGACTGTGCTCATTGCCCAATTGAGACGCGTATCACTTTTGCCTCCCCCAGGATCTGTTACCCTGGGCCGAGCTGATGCTAATTGTTGTCGAGGCGTCGGCAATGTGACGGCATGGACGGGTGGCAAAAAAGAGAAAATGGTTCAGGCAACTCACCAATGTGCAACACCGGCAGCCTGACACATGGCTCATGTCGACGCCAACTTGGTGGCGGTATTCATTTAGCCGAAAAGCCAAGTTCTTCATGGGTGTACTGCCGCAAACGGCTCGATAGGTCTAGGCGATATGTAGTGCTGATGCCGGAGCGGTCACTTACATGTAGGGTCTTTCTGGCCTAGCAGTAGAGTTCTCTCGGTGAGAGTCTCTCGGAAGTGAGGAATGCCAGCAACTTAAACCTCTGGATAGCTGACCACTTGGCAATAGCCTTTGTAAATCTGGGCACTCTATGCCGATCAAGTGTATGGCCACCACGATGCGCTGAATAGATGCTCGACTTGACCTGCCTGATAGGGGGCACTTGGGAATACGGCTGTCGATACCATGCAATGCATATACGAGTATGCAATTTCTGCGATACCCATCAGATTATGAGGGTGTGTGCCGTAACTAAGCTGGTGTGGTTCGAGGATCCTTCTAAAATGGTACAGTACAGATATTCTGCTCTGTACTTGTCTCGACGCCATGTTCCGGTAGTGTAAGATGGATGCTGTAGAACCTTGGAACTGCGACGTGACCTGCTCCTGTCCTAAACGGCCACCCTCGGAATAGAGCTGTCGCGAAGATCTCTTTGTACAATATACGATATGCCTTCTTGACGTCTACCAACCAGACGATCAACAACGCTACAAGGCGACGAGCTGATCTGCTTCCTCTCGCGCCCCACACATCTCGACCAGATCTATGGTTTAAGGGTCTCGTATCTCGCGATTCATAGCCACTCGCATCAGGCCATTCCGCTCTCGCAGTTCTCGCCGTGTTGTTTCTGCCCCGAGACTGCAACCAGAGGACTCTGGATCGCCAGACATGGCTCCCGGAGCGGTTGTCCAGCTGCCTGTCAGCAAGGCCAGCGATGACGATATGAGCAATGGCTCCATTTTGCCTGATCAATGCTCATCGAAGATGCCGACCAACCTCCCTCTACAATCACACCATGGTTCAGATGAACGGAAACATAGCAATGGTGAAGCTATGATGAACCGGCCGACTCAGCCACAATCCGTACATTCAGCATCTCAGGCTACTACTTATAATGTTGAAGTCAGAGATGACCTTGGGATGAATGGAAGGAGTGCAAAAGAAACCATCAATTCGCTGCAACAACCCGCCCGGTTCGAGGGCAATTACACCAATGGAAACAACAGCACAAACGGCATCAACCACTTTTCGGCTCAGACCAGTAATGGCCAGGCTCACGCAGTGGCCTCTGGTATCCAGGCAGACGATGGGCCACCTCCACCCATCGCAATTGTCGGTATCGGCTTGAAGCTCCCCGGCAATGTCACCACCACAGACCAATATTGGGATCTCCTCGTGAACAAGAGGAATACGGGACGACAGGTACCCGAGAACCGGTACAACTTGGCTGGGTTTGAAAGCCAGTTTGGCTTGCCGGGCACGCTCAAGAACACGTACGGTCATTTCCTAGACTGCGATCTTGAGGAGTGGGATGCCTCTTTCTTCTCCATGAGCAGGGCTGAGGTTGAGAGGTTGGACCCGCAGCAGCGACTGTTGCTAGAAGTCATCTGGGAGTGCATGGAGTCCGGTGGCCAGAAGAACTGGCGCGGCCGTAATATTGGATGCTACGTTGGCGTTTTCGGTGAGGACTGGCTGGACCTATATGCCAAAGACCCGCAACACCTCGGAATGCATCGTATTCTCGGTGGCGGCGACTTTGCCATATCGAATCGCGCATCATATGAATATGATCTGAAAGGACCAAGGTTTGCATCACTGACACCTGAGATTGGATGTGCCTGGCTAATTTTGCTTGCAGCATGACCATCCGGACCGCCTGCTCGTCTTCACTTACAGCCCTCCACGAGGCCTGTCACGGAATTTACAGCGGTGAATGCGAAAGCGCCGTGGTTGCCGGCACGAGCTTGTTCATATCGCCGACGATGACAATAGCCCTATCCGAGCAAGGCGTCTTGTCTCCCACTGGCTCGTGTAAGTCATTTGACGCAAAGGCCGATGGCTATGCCCGCGGAGAGGCTGTCAACGCCATATACATCAAGAAGCTCGACAAGGCAATTCGCGATGGTGACCCGATCCGTGGTGTGATTCGAGCCACAGCGACCAACTTTGACGGCAAGACTATTGGAATCACGAACCCCAACCAAGAGAGTCACACCGCTCTCATGCGTAGAGCATACAGTGTCGCAAAGATTCACAATCCCAGCGACACTGCTTTTGTAGAGTGTCACGGCACGGGAACGCCCGTTGGAGATCCCACGGAGACCGGTGCAGTTGGGAAGGTGTTTGGCGACCACGGCATCTATATTGGATCTGTAAGTTGAAAATAGCATCATCGTTCTGAAAATTAATAGCAGAATACTGACGATTCCAGGTGAAACCTAATATCGGCCACGGAGAGGGTGCATCGGGTCTCAGCAGCCTGATAAAGTCGGTCCTGGCACTTGAACACGAGACGATCCCTCCAAACATCAACTTCTCAGAACCCAGTCCCAAGAGTCAGTACAAGAACAGAAATCTAGCAGCAAGTGTCTAATTTGGAACAGTTAAATGGGACAAGTACAAGTTCAAGGTGCCGGTAGAGCCGACCCCGTGGCCGGCGGACCGTCTTGCCCGCGTGTCAGTCAACTGCTTCGGCGTGGGAGGCGCGAATGCACATGTATTTCTGCCCCTTTCCTCTCAAAGAGTATCGAATTAATATGATCTTAGGTCATCCTCGACTCTGCAAAGCCTTACCTTGCGAATCAGCCGGTTATTGGAGAGGCGACCCCTCAACTGCTGGTGTTTTCAGCGCACCAAAGCGATTCCTTGAAGGACAGGGCGGCGAAGATCCTGGAGTATGCAGAGAAGCACAGCGATCGTCTGCCAGATATAGCGTACACCTTGGGAGCTCGTCGTGATGCCCTGCAACACCGCGCATTTGCAGTGGCTGATGGGACCTCGTCGATTGAAGTGTCGCCTGTCAACAAGCCCAAGGGGGCCCCGGCTGTCAACTTCATCTTCACAGGGCAAGGTGCTCAGTGGGGAGGAATGGGTGCCGACTTGCTGACGCAGTATCCTTCGTTTCAAAAAGATATCAGAAGCATGGACGCCACTCTGCAGAAGCTGGCCCATCCACCGTCCTGGACAATCGAAGGTATGCAAAAAAGCCGTCCAGCGTTGTGAGAATCGTAGCTAATCATTTGTGCGCAGAGGAACTTCTGAGACCAAAGGAGGAGTCAAGAATACAGCAACCTGAGTTCTCACAACCCATATGCACAGCCCTCCAGATCGGCATTGTGAACCTGCTCAAGTCGTGGGGAGTCGGGCCTTCGGCCGTTGCGGGCCACTCAAGCGGGGAAATCGGCGCCGCATACGCAACTGGTGCCATAACACTTGACATGGCCATTGCTATTGCATACTACCGCGGACAGGTCACTCAGAACCACGGCCGTGTTGGTGGCATGGCTGCCGTGGGCCTCGGACGCTCCGACGCGGTCGAGTACCTTGAAACTGGCGTTGTCATCGCTTGTGAGAACAGCCCCAAGAATGTTACCCTGTCTGGGGACATTGATCGGCTAGAAAACGTCATCGCACGAATCAAGGCAGACTTGCCAGACTGCTTTGCCCGCCGACTGAGAGTCGAGAGGGCCTATCACTCGCATCATATGCGAGATATCGGCGACATGTACGAGAAGCTGCTCACCGGCGTGGTCTTCGACAGGAGACCGTCTGTCCCGTTCTTCTCCAGCGTCACTGCCAAGCAGATCAAGCGGGCTGGGAGTCTTGGTCCTGCATACTGGCGAGAAAACTTGGAATCGCCCGTGCTGTTCTCACCGGCCGTACAACTGATGCTGCATGCCGCCACCAAAGATACCGTGTATCTCGAGATCGGCCCCCATTCAGCGTTGGCCGGACCTCTTCGCGATGTATTCAAATCCGTCACGATTGCAACTGCGACGACTTATGTTGCAACCCTTGTCAGGAATGAGAGCGGTGCCAAGTCGATGCTGACCTCCTTGGGACGCTTGTTCCAAGAAGCCGTACCGGTGGACGTGGCAGCGACCACGTCAGGTCGGAAGGTCCTCACAGATCTGCCAAACTACGCTTGGAGACACGAAAATACGTATTGGTACGAGAGCCGTGTATCCCGGGGCTGGCGTACGCGCAAATTCCCTCCTCATGAGCTTCTTGGCAACAGACTGTTGGAGTCGGATGACCTCGAGCCAACCTGGAGGAACATGCTCCGGCTTGACAATGTGCCATGGGCTCGGGATCATAAAATTCAGGAAGACATTGTTCTACCCGCCGCAGCATATATAGCAATGGCGGTTGAAGCCGTTCGCCAGCTACAGGGCGGCGGAGAAACGGACGCATCCCTGAGACAGGTTGATATCAGGAACGCCCTGGTCTTACATGAATTGCAGGCGCACGAAATCGTGACACATCTGCGACCAGTGCGGCTGACTTCGAAACTGGACTCTACCTGGTTTGAGTTCTCGGTTTCCTCCTTCAACGGGACAACCTGGATGAAGCACTGTACTGGCCAGGTGAGGCCAGGCAAAGAGATATCCGGAGGTGTTGAGGACATCAAGAGACAGCCCCGTCTTGTTTCTACCACCGGTTGGTATCGTATAATGAAGAAGATTGGCTTGAACTACGGGCCTGCGTTCCAGGGCTTGTCCGACATCTCAGCCAACCCCGGCCACAACTCAGCTGCCGCCACCATCGCCAACCAAGATCAGGCAACTGGGCCATACTATCCGCTCCATCCACGAATCATCGACCTGGTTCTGCAAGCATTTACAGTTGCCATTTCAGATGGATTAACACGCCAGTTCACCAAGTTGTGCATCCCAACATACATCGGCGAAATATACGTCGGCAATGGAGCGAAGAATATGCGCCTTGGGGTCGCGGCCCAGTCGTCTGAGACTGGGCTGTTGCGCGGCTCTGCGACAATCATGGCCAATGACCGGGTTGCACTCAGCCTCAAGGGCGGTGAATTCAGCCCTCTCGAGGACGGTGCCTCTCAGGAGTCTACACAAGTCATCCCGGCTGCCCACTTACACTGGAAGCCCGATGTCGACTTTGTCGCACCAATTAACCTGATACGACCCATCCGAGGGGACAGAGAGGATCTGCTCAAGCTGGAGCGACTCTCACTGATGTGTGTTCTTCAGACACTCTATACAGTGAAGTCCCTTCATACTGAAGAACGTTTGAGCAAGTTCCGTGACAGCCTCGTCGCGCAGAGATTGAAAGCCATCAATGGCGAATTGGAACTCGTGCAGGACAGTGCTCAACTTGCGAGCCTAGATCAAACGGCGCTGCAAGCTGAGATTGAGAATGTTCAGCATGAGCTCTCCATCTCTTCTTTAGCTGCGATCGGCAACGTGCTTACCCGACTCGCCGCCAGCTCCGGTGACATCTTCAAAGGCCAAGTAAGGGCCACAGATGTCCTGGAACAGGATGGCGCAATGGAGAGCGTCTATAGGCTCATCAATTCCAGATGTGACTACGGACAGTACCTGGAGCTCCTAGGTCACGCCAACCCGACGATGAAGGTCCTCGAGATTGGGGCGCACCTGGCTGGCAAAACCACTGATGTCTTGCGTGGACTTACCAACGGGGATGGTGAGCGGACGTACAGTCGCTACGTGTACACTGCCCGCTCTGATAGTGCATTTGAGTCTGCCCAGCAGAAGCTCAAGGGCCATGAGAACATTGAGTACAAGGTGCTCGATATCAGCAAGGATCCGACCGAGCAAGGCTTCGTGGCTGGCTCGTTCGACCTCATCATCTCTGCTAATGTGAGTCCCAATCATCCTGTCTTGATAAAACGTGAAACTTGACGTAAATTCAGGCACTTCACTCTGTACCGAACATTCAAGGCGCTATTCAGAATGTGCGAAAGCTCATGAAGCCCAATGGCCGGCTATTGCTGCAAGAATTCAGTCCTAGTACGTACAATATCCTTTATTCAACACGAGTCCACTAACATGTAGTTCTAGTGTTGAAGATGTTCGAGTTCATAATGGTACGCTTTCCCATGCCCAGGCACTAGGTAGTATGCTAACCCAAGAACAGGGCTTCCATCCCGATTCGTGGGTTGGCACGGATAGTGATCGAGGCCAAGAGCCCTTCGTTACGACCTCGCGCTGGGACACTGAGTTGCGCGACGCTGGACTGTCCGGCAATGACTGTGTAGTGCTTGATGATGATCATCCCTACCATATCAACGCCAGCATTGTGTCAACGTTGATTTCTACCCCGCCACCACCCGGAGAGGTCTCTATTCTTTGCACTAATCCCAAGGGCCGTCCACAAGAGTTGCAAGATGTTCTCGAGCAGATTGGCTTCAAGGTGTCCATCAACACCCTGGACGAGGAGCCGAACCCGGAGGGTGATGTCATCTCACTCATCGACCTGGAAGAGCCTTTCTTTTATAGCATATCACCTGAGGACTTCGCCAACTTTCAGAACCTCCTCAGCAATTTCACTGCCCGAAATGGTATGTTGTGGGTAACTGGACATGCCCAGGTTGGATGCAAAGACCCCCGCTACGCCACAACAATAGGTGCATCGCGCAACGTGCGCTCCGAGTTGTCCCTCGATTGGGCTACGCTAGAGGTTGACGTCGACTATTTCGATGCCGAAAGTGTTGCCATTGTGTTTGAGAAGTTCCGCAACAGAATCAAGGACCCAGAATTTGATCCTGACTGGGAGTATGCCCTGGTGGACAACTCGGTCATGGTTTCACGATATCGGTGGATTGACATGTCCCAAGACACTCAGGCTTCCGTGGAAAGCGGCCCACGAAAACTTGATATTGCTCGCATGGGCCAGCTTCAAACCCTACAGTGGGTTGAGGACGAGGAAAAGTTGCTCAAGGATTTTGAAATCGAGATTGAGCCTCGCGCAGTCGGGATCAACTTCAAGGTACGACTCACGGCAGCTAGCTCGAATAATTCACAGTACTGACATCGGGTAGGATGTGCTGGTAGCCATGGGCATCGTGGAGGGCTACCAGCCTGGCTTCGGCATAGAGTGCTCCGGTGTTGTGAGAAGGGTTGGCTCAAGCGTGCGGCACTTGTTCCCAGGGGATCGTGTCATGGCAATCTGCCATGGCACCTTGAGCACCCGATTTATTTTGGATTCAAGCACCGTGGCCAAGGTGCCGGATAACCTCAGTTTCGAGGATGCCGCAACGGTGCCGTGCGTCTACGCCACTGCCGTTCATGCCCTGATCAATTTGGGCGGCCTGACAGAAGGCCAGGTATGTTCTTCTGTATGTGTCCGTGAAAGATCACATCTAATGCTGATATACCAGACTGTTCTCGTGCATTCCGCCTGCGGAGGCGTCGGCATCGCTGCGCTGAATGTCTGCCACATGATGGGCGCAAAGGTACGAGCCTTGTTCGTGCGCGATGTTTCTCAATCTAAAACGTGATATAGGTATTCGCAACTGTAGGAAACCCAGACAAGGTTCAATATCTCATGGACACCTTTGGTCTACCTCGAGAGCACATCTTCAACTCCCGAAACTCATCCTTCTACGAGGACCTTATGGCTGTTACGGCCGGTACAGGCGTCGATTTGGTCCTAAACTCGCTTTCCGGCGAGCTTCTCCATGTGTCATGGAAATGCGTCGCACCATTTGGCAAGATGCTCGAGATTGGCAAGAGAGACTTCATCGGCCGTGGTCAGTTGAGCATGGACGTGTTCGAGTCCAACCGCTCGTTCCACGGCATTGATATGTCGCAAATGACTGTCGAGAGGCCAAAGATGTGCGGAAAGTGCGTTAGAAATCAGCTATCTGCTCTCCACGGCTTCAAAGCTAACATCCTGTAGGGTCCTTGAGCAGGTCAAACGGTACTTTGAGCAAGGTGACCTCCAGCCCATTACGCCAGTCACAATCTTCAATTGGACTGAAATCATCGATGCCTTCCGATACATTCAGAAGGGTCAGCATATCGGAAAGATTGTTGTTACTATGCCGCAAAACACGAGCGACGTGGAAGTTGCTCCCAGGACTCCCTGCGCTGCGTTTCGCTCCGACGCATCCTATCTTCTTGTCGGCGGCCTTGGTGGTCTCGGTCGTTCTGTCTCGACTTGGATGGTCCAGAACGGTGCCCGACACATCGTCTTCCTTTCTCGCTCAGCCGGTGACTCGGAGCGAGACCAGCTATTCATTCATGAGCTCGAATCGCAGGGTTGTGCAGTGCAAACGATCAAGGGCAGCGTTAATGAAGCCCAGGATGTGGTCAATGCAGTCAACGGCGCAGCTAAGCCTATTGCAGGTGTCTTCCTTATGACCATGGTTCTTCGAGTGAGTATTCTGCCAATCGATACATTGGGATGACTTCAGGGATTGACCACTAACAACACACAGGATCGTGGCATCTTGCAACTCACGCACGATGACTGGTTTGAAGCAGCGAACCCCAAGGTTAAGGGAGCCCTCAATCTGCACAACGCGTTGGAGCATGTCAACCTGGACTTTTTTATTATTTTCAGCTCCATTTCGTACGTCGTCGGTCAGATTGGCCAGGCGAACTATTCTGCCGCGAACTCGTACCTGGCTGCCTTTACGCAGTTCCGGCACTCAATGGGCCTTCCCGCAGCCGTACTGAACGTCGGTGTTATGGATGATGTCGGCTACGTCGTCGAGAACCAGGCCCTTCTCGACCAGTTCCGCTCATTGAGCTACCACACGCTCAAGGAAACGGACCTCCTGGATGCTCTCACCTTCATGATGTCGCACCAAAAGCCATCGTCGCTGGCAGACGGCTCGTTCTTCAATCCAGCAGAGCTTGTCATTGGTCTCAAGAGCACCAAGTCTCTTTCAGACCCGAACAATCGCTCAGTTTGGAAGAGAGATATTCGCATGGCACTAGCACACCTGAAGGACGGGGAAAGCCCGTGCGCGTCGGGGAACGAGGACTTCAGTCAGTTCATGAATAATGCTACTGCCGACCCCTCTATACTCGACGTTCAAGCCAACCGAGAGTTCCTTACGAGCCAAATTGGAGCGGTCGTATACAACCTCATGTCCCAAGACCTCAAGGACCTCGATGTGAACATGACCCTGTCTGGACTTGGTGTTGATTCCCTGGTCGCCATCGAACTTCGGAATTGGTGGCGCCGAACTCTTGGTATCAACACGAGTGTTCTGGAGCTCATGGGCGCAGGAAGTATCGCGAGTCTGGGTGACTTGGCCGCGGATGGCATTAAGAATGCGCGTATTGCAGCGGCTAGTGGCGGATGAGCCTTTTGTGGTCACCTGCAGCAGAAGCTGGTCTAGCTTTGCCTTTTTTCTTCCATGATTTAGATTAGTTTAATAAGGACAATAGTTATCATTGCAAGCTTTGTAGAGGCTGAGGCCCGATGCCTATGTGCTCCGTTCTGAATGTCGTTCGGCTGTTGATGTTAGTGATTGCACAGGTGACCAACCTGCGAGCTTGCAGCTGCCATAAGCCAGTATTTGCATTCACAAGACACTACTCAACAGCGCATACCTCTGTCGTGAAAAGCGGAGTGGAAATAAGATGAAATATGTCGTGAGTTTTCTAGCCTTCGTACCTGTGACACGGACTTGGTTCAACCGAGCACTCAAGATGGAGCGCCAACATGCTGTTCGGATCAACAAGAAGCCAAGTAAATCCGTCGCGACGTCGATGACAGTCGCCCTTGTAACAAAAATAACGCCATGGATAGCCTGGTCCTTTAAGTTGTTGAAAAGAAAAAGAACCCCTAAAATTTTGTGTCCCATGTCCCATGCATTCCCTGGGTGTATGCCTCGTAGCGGCAGTAAGGAGTGAAGGGCCAAGGATGCATTCAGTAACACGACGATGCCCTCATTGACACCTTACCACTGCAACCCTCCCACCAATATATGTCTCAGTCTAGGTGCGGGGAACAAAGATCGGAACCTCCATGGGCATATCCTGGTGCGGCGCGAGCGAGTCAATGGATCCAGATGTGTGAGTCTTCTCGACAGGCTTGCGGGTGAAGAAGATGAGCATGTCGCGGGTAGCCTCTTTTGTTTTGTCAACGGGGTACACCGCAGAAAGGCTGTGCTTGCGCTCGTGGTCGACAATGACCAGCGTGTCCAGGAAGCTCTTGTGCTGTACGCGGGACAGGAGATGGTGAGGGGAGATGTCGTCCAAATGGATCCCAGTGGTCTCGCCCATGTCATGCATGAATGTGGCGGCGCTGTTGGGGGCCATGTTGTTGCTGCCGAGATATGTAGTCATGGTGTGGTCGACTCCGTCCGAGTGGACGCCCTCCAGAGCTGGTTCGCCGAGGATGTCCGGGGTCGTGACAGTGCGCAGGTTGAACAGTGTCGTCACCCACTTGTTGCTGTCGTACTCGAGCTTGGGGCGCTGTACTGTATGAACACCGTGCAGGATCATGGCCTTGAAGACGAACAGAGCCTGGAAGACCGAGTTCAGCTGGAGCTCGTCCTGGACCTCATCGAATCGGCGGATCTTTCCAGAGTCGTGTCGTTTAAAGTCCTCTTCCACGGACAGCATAAACGGCTGGAACTCGAGACGCCGCAGGGTGTTGGTGTCCAAGTCGATGCAGAAGCGGCCGCTCCTGGACCTGCGGAAGGGAAGTGTCGGGTCATGGTAAAGGTGGTCGCTAACGACCTGCAGACGCTCCATGTCCTCTGGCAACGCGCCAAGCCCAAGCATCAGGGGGACCATGTCTCGGCTCTCGACAAAGACAGAGCGGTCCTTGACATACCTCTGCCTAATGTCCATGATCTTGGAGAGTGTCTCATAGAACTCGGGCTTGTGCGAATGCTCCAGGATGTTTAGCTGGTTCGTTCCCGAGACATGTTGGAGTGGCTGGAGTGGCTGGACCGGCCTGGTTGGCCCAACAGGCTCGAATGGGGGCGGTGGCGCTTGATGGATGCGAGGTATCTGTGTCGCGATGGCCTCGACGGCTTTTGCCTTGCCAGACTCATGGAACAAGCGCCGGCCGCGGCAAGCGACGACGGGCGTAGTCCTCATGGGATGCAGCAAAGACGTGGAAGCACGCACTGCTCGTTTCGCTGGTGTGAGATACGTCATTTTCGATAGTTAATTGTAGACAACTATTAGACAGGTTGAGAGTATTTGGCTCAGGGTAGCCCTCAAGTGTGCAGATTGAGTAGCGGCTCAGGGTAGCCTTCAAGGTGCAGTTTTGAGAGTTGGGACTGGCTCAGGGCAGCCCTCAACTTGTCAAGATCAGGATTTGTTAAGAGAGGCTCAGGATAGCCCTCTGCTGAAATCAGGATTTGTTAAGAGTGACTCAGGATAGCCCTCTGTTGGATCAGGAGTGAAGAGATGCGGCTCAGGATAGCCCTCTTGGTGAGATCAGAAAGTCTGAATGAACTCTCGGCTCAGGGTAGAACTTGCAGTGGTGAAGAAGTACAGTGAGGGAAGGGTAAGGGAGTTAATAAAGATTGGCTGCGTGATCTGGACCACAACAGGCACTGTCGCACGGACAGGGGAGACGAGACGGCAGCTTCTTTCTGCCCTTTGTATGGACAACAGTTTGCCACGTCAACACAGCAATCGGTCAACGAGACAACAATTTTCATCAGATTCCGCCCTCTGCAGTATGATGTTGCAGCTGATGTCAGACGTAAACATCAATGATCTGACTTACACGCCCCATCACACATGATTACCCGGCGCTAAGCGGTGCCCAGTCAGACAACACGGGGTAGATCTTGATCCCGAGCACCCCGAGGATGAAACGAGGACTATTATTCGATCAAGCCTGCCTGCCGTCGCCACAATTCATTTCCCAGCCGTGCGCCAGAGGCTGGACTTGGTAGAAATGCCTCAGGATTCAGCTTGCTTGGATCCTCGCGATCAACATCATCGTTTGCCCAAACTGTTGCCAGACGTGACAGACAGACGCCGTTCTGCACAGAAGTGTTCACCGGCCTGCAGTATGTCGCAGATATGAATGCAATGGCACGTCGGTCGCTCGTGCTTTGGCACGTCGGTCGCTCGTGCTTTGTGCTGATTTGTGGGAACCCAAGCCGCCTCCAAGCCACCGCGTTGAGTGTGGTGTAGGTATGCATGAGATCCCGATATGCCTCTCGATCTGCTGTATGATACAATTTTGCAACCGCAGCACGCTTGCCAATGAATCAGGGGTATGTTCATTAATATTGAGAATTTTTCGACGCTTCATTGCTCATCCCGCGCGTTCACATATCCACAACAGCAGCGAGGCCCCCCTATTGAAGCAGCTCTGAGGCGCCAGAAACAACAATTCGTACATTTCGTGATCCACGCAAGCCACCGGCTCTGATCCTTTCCATTTATGAAGCAGCGCCTGCATTAATGGCCTGCTTCATGCACATCTGCCAAACTTGAGCCAAGCTGATGGCCATGAGTGCCCAAGCATGCCCCAATGCGCCCAATGCGTCGCTGCTGATGAACTGAAACCTGACAGCCTTGGACAGGCTCGTCGAGGAGTCCGCTCTGATGGTGAGGATCTCCCGGTTCTCTTGACCCGACAGAACCAGCTTCCGTTCTTGAAGCCACTGATTTAGCCCTCACACCTCCAGCTCTGCTCACCCACGAGAAACACTCGAGCTGTGGCTTTGAACGGATGGCGAACGTGTACGTCTCGATAAAGTTCGTCTTCTCATCATTTCTAGCTCCGGTTGAGAAGATGGCAGGCCGGGATGCGGGGTTGGAATAGTGATGAATCTCTCGGAGCCGAAAGCACTCTCGTTGCGGTAGAAATGGGGCAGGAGTCAAGCGAGGAGCCATCATACGTGACAGGTCACTGTGCCAGCGCGGGGAGGCGAATACATCGGCTCGAGAGCGGTCCACCCGAGCTGCAGGAGACATCGTAAATGAGCTGGAAGATGTTTGGGAATCGAACGACAGCCGCCGAGACCAGGTATTCGCTCCCGGACTTCTTTTGACCTGCCGAAGCCCATAGTGGTGTTGCTTTGCCCTTATGTGGAGTTGCAATATGCAGGTTATTAGAGATGGCGGCTGCCAGTGGAAAGTGAGTCTGGCAGCAGTGCTATCTGATGAAAGCGAAAGCTTCAGGTGCTTCACGTCCCTGAGACGAGCCGTTGCGACGGCGAAAGATGGCCATTTGCATAGGTGTTGACATCACGACTATGCATACGTGGGATGAAAAGGCCGCAGCGATATCAGTGCTGCTTGTCTCGTTGCCTGTGACGCTGGCTGAGATGGAGGGGACCAACGTCGTCCAGCCATCAGAGATCTAAGCATTGTTGTCGTGGCACAGAAATGGCCATGGGTCGCTTCCGTTAATGGTGTCAATGATCTCAAGCTTCCTTTGAAGTTCCAGGCTCGGCGAATAGGCGGGTGCTGTCAGTGGCTCATGTCCCGGCCATCAGATTGCACCGTCACTTCCCCGGTTGCCTAAAAGGGCAATCCGGAGTATAATTACCGTGTTGGGGTGTCGTTGCTTGACGGATGGGCATGTTGAAGTTCGTGCATTGGAGGATCGTGAAGGCGTGGCGCAGAGCAATTGCCTCTGTTGTGCACCAAGCGGGTAGCACAACACAACAAGGTGAGGGCCAAGGTGGTCCAGGAGCAGACAAGCATGGCGAGGCATATGACGTACACAATTGTTTCACATGTGTGAATGAAGTCACGGTGGCGTCTCGGATACTCTGCATGATTGTCGTGGTAGAACCTGAAGCTGCGATCAATGGCATCTCCATTGTGTAGCTTTGACACGGAATTTTATATTTATTTTACATGTTCGTTCTCTGGAAACCATACTGCTCCATGTTGTCCGTTTTCCAGAGACCTACGAGACCATCAACTACGGCACACGAGCACCCCCTCCAGTGTTCACGACACAGACGGGACATGAAGCCACTAGACAATCCCCTCTCTTATGGCACCTCGAAATCACTTTCCACGTGCCAAGTGCTTTGTAAAGTGCAAGCTCGGCGAATCATCGCTCCAGTACTCCGTAAAGTACTAAACATCCTTGAAGCTCCGTATTACTGTCCGCCCAGTCAAACTTACGATACGAAGTAGAAGTACTTTAGTATTCGAACGACCCGTACCCGCCATGCGAGAAAGCATAAAATATCTAATAAATGAAACAAAACAGTGGTATCGCGTCGCTGTGCTTGGCCTCACCATTCATAAGGATCCCAACTGAGCATCAATTGCCAGTGGTGTTTCCAGATCCGATTAATACGGCTCCAGCACTCCAGGCGAGAATACATATACAAGGCAGCTGTGTTGCTCTTTGGGCAAGAAGAATACGTTTATTCTATCCCCAGTGACCCCTGTGGTCACCTGCCCCTATTGCCTAAAAATTGTGCAAGTTTTAGTTATCAAGTGTATCAGCCGCGAACGCATCCACGGCATCGGCCATCTCCCCCATGCTCCTGAAGTGCCACGAGTACGCAACCTTGCCCTCATACGCCTTTGGGTCTCCTCCCATGACGCTCTCAACCTCAACTCCGCGCTCGATCCACGCACTGGCCAGCCCCATCTGCATGGCGGGTACGTGGTCGTGTTGCAGGCTCTGCGCCGTGTGGATGATGCCTTCTTTCTTGACGCCAATGTCCTTTGCACAGTGCTCAATGAGATACTCGAAGTTGTTCAGGTTCGGCTTGTAGGTTCCAATCTCTTCGGCAGTGTAGATGGCGTCAAAGTCGATTCCAGTAAGCTGCTGGGTTAGTGTCCGCTTGAAGGAGTCCCTGTCGACGTTGGACAGAATGACGAGTTTGAAGTGCTTATGCAGGCGTTTCAAAGCATCGATAGTGTCTGGGTACACAGGCCAGTCTCCCACACTAGCCCCGAACTTTGTCTTGTCCTCCTCGGAGGTCTCAACGCCGAGCTCAGCTGCAAGGTTGCCATATGTCTCCGCCAGCACGGAGTGGTACAGGGCATTTGGTCGAGCTCGTTCCACCTCGCCTTCGAGTCTGATAAAGGATTTCAACGTTGCAAACCGGTCATTGTGCAGTGGGTGAGAGACCGGGAGGTTTCGTGTAAGTGGCGATAGGGCCGTGTAGATCCCCCCTTCCCAGTCGACGAGGGTTCCAAAGCAGTCAAAGGTGAGGCAGGTGAAGGAGGTGATTGGTCGTTTGGTTGCCATATTCGCGTTGGCGTTAATTCTTCCTGTGATGATGATGTTGCTAAGGGCTTGGATCCGATCCCTCGTCACGGATCATGGTAAGATCATAAAATACGCGTGGCATGCGGGGTAAGCTACAGTTGCCAGTTGTTGGTTGGATGCGCCCTTCCGCACGTCCAATGCGCCTTTGTGGTCTTACTAAGTCCATCCAATGCGTCTTACTGTGACGTGACACTTGGCAGTTAATGGCGTGACGGTGGCAGAACTCTGCCAAAGCCATGAGTGCCCAAAGTACACATAGGACCCGTTATGAATTGGACCCGTTGCGCTGTTTATCGTGCTGCTCAACGGAGCTGCCTGATTATTGCTGACGCTTGGCTGGCAGCTCTCCCAACGAACCTTCTAGCACCATGTAGTGTACGGTGCGCCTTTTCCAAGTCCAAATGTGGGCTTTTGGTGACATCTGCGCCTTGTTGGCAACACAACCTTCAGTTATGTAAATAAAGGTCAATTTAGAAAACGGCTTTGACGAGTCAACTGTCAATCTCTGGTCAGCCCTGAGGTAGCTGTCATCAAGGGCAGTTGAGAGGATGGCCGTGCGTCGCAGCTAGGCATCGAGAACGTTTGGGGGATCTTGGGATGCAACAAATGAAGAACCGAAGGACTGCTCATCTCTGAAGACGATTGTGAGCTTCTACTGATTCAACTGCCGTCTCAACGTATGGCCAGTGCAGCCGTTTGTTCCTGTTCCGGGGCGTCCTGCGCGGATACATCAAGCAAAATACAGCGTCCTGGCCTGGTAGCCCTGTGGGTTGGTCAACCGTTACGTACAACGCTTGCCCCACGATAGCGGCTGTGAGCTCTGAGTGTGAGCAGATCTGGGGTTTCGCTACACGACTTAACTCGCGAGGTTTCCAATATCTCCTCCCGCTTCAATGCCCTCTCTAGTTGGCCTTTAATTCCGCGAATATCCTGCGAATTCGTTCAAATAGGGCTTGTAGCACCTTATATGCTGGTCACAACATCAATCACGGCTCGCTGCAGACAGGATCAGTGAAAGTCCCTGGCCGCCAGAGAGCCGAAGCCCCACCCTCCGCTAGAGAATGCATCATGTTATCGTAATGCTAAGGGAAAGTGGCCGGACTTGCAGGAGACTTTTGCCCTTGAACCGCTAAGCAGTGGACTAATACCAGACTCAGTCCCAGGCTTCAGAAGACTAATACAGTGCCTGTGCCAGCGTGGCCTGGGAGCTCTAGCAAGGCCGTCAGCTTATCCTCGGCGTCAGCGTGCGTACGTACCTCAACTGTATCGCCTCAATTCCACAACTGGTGGTTCTTTGGGGATTTCATGTTCTGTATGCTGTCTTAACGAGAGACCAAAGATCCAGTGTCCAGCTGCAGTGGCTTAGAATCTAGACGCCATGCCTGCCTCCGACCACGAGCACGAGATCGAAGTCGAAAACGGCCACACCAATGGCTGGTCGAAAGAAAAGACAAGTATGAGGCGCGCAGACGAAATGGATGAGTTGATTGACGCCGTAAAATCCCTCATCATCCCCTACATCAGGGCCGCAGACGAAGCAGCGCCCCGCAGAGCAACCGGCCGCCCTCAGCGTGATGCCAACGGCCGGCCCCAGAACACACTCGTGGAGCTGCATTCTCCACCAGAATTAATAGAGCGCCTCAAGTTCTCATTACCGGAAAATGAGGGACGGGGCAAGGACGGGCTCATGGAGGCCGTCCAGGACGTCCTGCAATACAGCGTCAACACGTGGGACCAAGGCTTCATGGACAAGCTCACCGCCAGCACGAATCCCGTGGGCGTGATATCGGAAATCGTCCTCGGAGTCCTCAACACAAATGTCCACGTCTACCACGTGTCACCGGCGTTGACCGTCATTGAAAAGGTCACGGCGCGTACGCTGGCGTCGTACTTCGGTTTCGACGGCCCTCGCGCCGGCGGGGTTACCTGCCAGGGCGGCAGCGCGTCGAACTTGACGTCGCTCGTGATAGCTCGAGGCGCATTGTACCCCGATACGAAGCTGCTGGGCTCCGAGGGCCACCGCTTCGCCATCTTCACGAGCGCACACGGCCATTTCTCCGTCGAGAAGGCTGCGGTGACGTGCGGCATGGGGTCATCGAGCGTCGTCTGCGTGCCAGTGGACGAGCTGGGACGCATGATGCCCGCGGCGCTGCGGTCTCTCGTGCTGGAATCCCAGACACAAGGCAAGACGCCGCTGTATGTCAACGCGACGGCGGGAACCACGGTCCTGGGCATGTACGATCCGATCCGAGAGATCAAGGCCGTGTGTGAGGAATTCGGCATGTGGCTGCACGTGGACGGCTCCTGGGGCGGCTCGGTCTGCTTCTCCGCGAAGCATAGGCACAAGCTGGATGGCTGCGAGCTGGCCGACTCGCTGACCGTCAACCCGCAGAAGATGCTCAACGTGCCCATGACGTGCTCGTTCCTGCTGACGAACGACCTGCGCCGCTTCCACGCCGCCAACTCCCTGCGCGCGGGCTACCTCTTCCACGACCCGGAGGACGACGAGGTTTGGGACCTGGCCGACTTGACGCTGCAGTGCGGACGGAGAGCGGATAGCTTGAAGCTCGCCCTTGCGTGGATCTACTACGGCGCCTCGGGCTTTGAGCAGGGCATCGACCACGCCTTCGACATGGCGAACCACCTGACCAGCCTGGTCGACAAGTCTCCCGACTTTGAGCTCATCTCGACGAACCCGCCGGCCTGCTTGCAAGTCTGCTTCTACTACGCACCTGGCGGCCGGATATCGGAAAAGAAGGAGGAGAACACAAGGCGCACGAGGGCAATGGTGCAGAAGATGTTGAGCCGCGGGTTCATGTTTGACTTTGCCCCCGGCTCAAGAGGCCATTTCTTTAGGGTGGTCGTCAACTGCCAGACGCTCATCGGGACTGTCGAGGGCCTGTTCAAGGCTCTGCACGAGGTAGGACAGGAAGTCGTGGTATAGATACTGCCCACATGAGCATACTTGGTAGTGTTATGCAATGCGGCGGCGGAATGTCCAGCACTTGGATGTCTCCTATTCCTGAACGATTTACGGTGGAGGCGAATAGATTAGCGTATAGATGCCTTGAATGAGCTGCTGAACCTGCCATCTAACGTCTTGTCCGTCTATATGCATGTCTACCGACTCTCTTCTCTCGAACAAGCCCTCAAGGTCCTCCTGCGTTGTAATTTGGTCAAAAAAAAATCCAGCAAGGGTTTCCGTTTCGCGGGGCCAGCAAGGCCGTCAAGAATCTCCAGACACTCGTTCAATTGCGCCGTCAGCAGATTCATCTAGGAAACAATCAGTTCAAGACACATTCCGAGGTAAGCTGGTCGGCTGGCTTGGTTCATACCTTCTTTTGGTCGTACTTGTCAAACACGTTGTAATGGTCGGCGTCGACGTCGAGGACAGCCTTGATGAAATCGGCATGTGTTCCCTCCCAGCCTAGCAGAGTTTCGTCGCGGTACAGGTCTACCAGGCACGGATCGCTCGCGCCCTCTGGCTTCTCTACCGGCCGGGTGCAACGGACCATGACTCCCGGTGGAGGCGCTTTCGGCTTGTCCACAGCCTTTTCGTGATTGTACGTCCGGGTGGTGATTGGATTCCAAGCTCCATCCACGGGCTTGTAGAGGACATTTCCAGGCTGCAGCGTAAAGCTTCTCCCAGCCACGCCAACCTTGACGTCTTTTCCGCCGCACGCAGGGCCGTCCCACGAGGGCAAATCCCAGTGCTCCAGCATAATGTCGCAGTTGTCAAACGCCTTTTGCACGAGGTCCGGGAGGCCGTCGAGCTGCGTTTCGGTAGTCGGCACAGTCAATTTGGACCGCGCAATGTGGTACGGTGAGTCGATGATGAGGATGCCGGCGATCGAGAGGCTGGAGGATGGGTCTTCGGCAAGCATGCGGGCCATGGTGAGAGACAGGAAGCCTCCGAGCGACCAACCTGCAACAGAGAATCGCAAGTCAGCGAACGTCTTCCGTGGCGCATTCATCAGGCAGGCGAGCAGGGGGCATGTTAAGGTGCTCGGCCCAGCGGCGGTCATGTACCTCCGAGCAAGATGGTGCCGCTGATCCCGGCCTTGACAATCAGATCAATGTAATGCCGAGCCATCTCGTCCATGCCCCCTTCCCAGGGCTCGGCGTCAAAGTACTTGGGGTTGTGGATGGCCCAGACGTCGCGATTCAGGTTCCCGAGAATGAAGTAGCTGAAGATGGTGCCGCCGCCATCGTGGATGAGGACCAACGGCGTCGGCGCGTTTGCGCGTTTGTACGGCGGCACGAACTGGACCTTGGTTGGATTGGGGCCGTCGAGATACATCGTTCATACAAGCAACGGAGCTGCTCAATCGCTGGAGCTATTCATGAGTCGGATGAAGTTGACGGGTTCCCGCGCAGGCTTCTGCGGAACGTGACGTTGTCATCGTCACGTCGGGCATCCGAAGGTCTCAGTAATAATACCCGGCGCGTCGATTACCTTACGTGGGCAGTGGCTGGTTTCAACCCCTATGACGTGCCAGCACACACAACCCGCCTCCACAAGGACCCCTGGCGGTTCTTCCCGTGGACCCAAACCTTCGCTTGGCAGATGAGAACTCCATCTCCTCGTCCAGAGTCGGCAGAATTGGCCCTTTTGCGTTGTCTTTTGCGTTGTCCTGTACGGAGTACATCGGGAGAATATGCCACTCTCGTTTGTCCGAACGCCACGCATCCAAAAATACGTACCAGTCGCGATAACTGTTACCACCGTCACGTAAGGCGCCATTCATGATGCACCTGCAAAACTCATGGCAATTCTTACAAGTTCTTACAAGGTAATTCTCTCACCTGAAAGTAATACTGGACAACCCTTAGTCGGCGCCTCGTCCTTGAGCATGCACGTGAACAGGTGATTGCCCCAATTAATTTATTCTGAATCAAATGTCTAATATTAACAAGCGTGGCTTCATCTAACACTCCCACGTTGCCATGCCAGCAAACATTAACATGTTAATTCGTCAACTCAACAATTTGCAGACTATACGTGTTAGCCTTTTTCAACTATGTTCTGTTTTTATCATAATAAAATTCTCGCAAACGCGCTGCACGGTGGCTGCCTCTGGCATTGCTTTTGTCTAGGCTAGCTTAGCTGTATAAGAGCAGCTGGAGCTTCACTGCCAGGCACATGAAAAATTATCGCGATTGGCAGGGAAGAAGCAAATCAGCCCTCCGTTCCCGCGGCGTTAGCGGAAGGAAGCGACCGTTGGAGTGCCTTGTTGACCGTTGGAGGCGCCGTTAAACGCTGCCAGTCACCCACGCTCGCTAGTGAAGCCCTCGACTTGGAGAGGCTTGCGTCTGCCAATTGCCCTACCTTTGACACTCAACCTCTCTGACACGACTCGCAGCAACCAAGCGCCTTCAAGGAGCGGAACGGGAAGGAGGGGCCGGTTCAAAGGATCCTGGAAGAGTCTGCTAACCCCCGGCCTCCCCCCCAGGGCCGAGTAAGCGCAGGCACCCATAAGCTGGGATAAGTCCATTGCAGAGTTTTTGGCTGATCTAAAGCCGTAGCTACGGCTGATGAGCTCCAGTCTGCAGTCTGCGGTGATAGCCGTACCGCGAGACAGCTGTCACGTTTCTGCGCCGCTTCGACAGAGCGGGAGGTGCACACGTGCAGGTGAAACTGCCCGAGACATACCCAGCATCTCGGGACTGTGCAGCAGGGAATCTCGAACTCGTACGAGTAGATGCTCATATCAGTACACCTGCTGAAGCCCAATCACCAACCCTTGTACGCCTTGCATACCAGAAAGAACCGTGCCGTGCCGCACCCATTGCAGCCGCCCGAATGGATGTGCCTGCGATGCTGCATGGCCTCGTGGCCTGGTGGACCATGCTTTCCCGCCCCATGTTCCATCCACCGAGATCCGGGGCAAACTCGACTCAGCTGCAGTCTCCAACCCTCCACGTTGTGCCGATCCAGCCCCCGATGCGGCACCAAGGCGCGGCACACCAGTGGGTGCCGCCATGGCTGCTCTGGGTGCATGTCGCTCATGTGAACAGGGGCGTGTAAGTGATCGGAAAGTTGGAGGCCCGGGTGTGAAGCTCTGATGAGATCCCGGGAGCTTGAGGCGGTTTTTGCCGCACGCTTCTCTCAGTGGCTTGCGAAACACGGGATCCACGATGAAAGAGAGCACTGGAATAAAGCAGTGGGTTCGAAGTATCGCCAGCTTCATGCAACGCCAGAGCTAGATGTGAATACCTCTTGGCTATCCACTGGATGGCTTGGTCCACGTTTGCTTCGAAAAGCCGCCCTCGTTCTACGTCGCCATCTTGGCCATCAGCATTGCTTCGTCCCATGGACCTTTCTCGCCCAGTCTTGCGGCAGCAACAAGCTGTAAGAAGACTGGCGCAAAGCTTGCGCGGGCCTCGAACGAAAATGTGACGATGTACGCCGTCTGGCCACTAACGTTGACGTCGCGCTGGCGTTGAACGACAAGACGGCACAGGATACAGACTCGCTGCGACGGACAGGCATGCCAAACCTTGCTGCTCAACGCTGTTTGCCTTCTTTTTCCATTGGAAGCACAGACACGCCCAAGAGACTCGTCATGGAAGACTGAGCAGTTTGCACCAGCCAGGGAGCTAGTAGCCAACGGCTCGGCTTGACTTGTAACATTAAAATGCTTCAGTTTGCCGCCGACGGTTTGATCTTTCAACCTGTGAAATTATGGCTCCTCTTCTTTCTGGCGCGTGCCTTTGCGTGCCTTCCGACCACACCCAGATGAACGGCGTCCCTCTCAAGAGGATACACTGCTCGGTAGCCGGTCGCTGGTCTCAATATTTGATCCTTTTTTTTCTTCTTCTTCGTTTTGGGCTGTCATATCTTACGTGATAGCCTACTTACGTTTCATTTCCTATGTTTTCAGAGATTAGAATATAGTATATGTTTAATGGCCGATTTTTGCCTAGCCGTGTGTTTAAACCCCCGACACCAGGCGCGTACTTGATACTGTTTGACCCCTCTATTGCTTATCGGCTTCTATTAGTAGAGATTTATGGTCTATGAAAGGGGGTTGTAATGTATATATTCACCGTGGCGTCTGTTACTTGGTTCAAGCCCAAACCCTCATTGACGTCAAGCACATCAGGAGATAAACACCACATACTAATCGGCTGATACCAGAAGGGTTCAACAAACATGAACGAGAGAACTGTGAAGTGAGGAGGGCCCTTTCCATCGGGCAACTTGAACGAAAAAGGAATACACGTGGGATGGGCCGATAATGGAAGACCTTGTGGATATTAAGTGATGAATCGCAAGCTATCTACTCACAGACGTGCTGGTATTCGTTGATTCTGTACAGCAGCGACACAGAATCGACTTCAACGTCGGTGGCAAAATGTACAAAAATGGTCATGTACGTATGTTCCTCGATATCCATTCCCTCGACTCCGACACATGCAGTGGTGCCAACATTCACATGGCCGCGGCACATGTCAGTCCATAGTGCATCCCGTTGGTTCCCCCAACTCCCATCAGTTCCTTGATATAACAATCCTGCCTCCTGTGTTGATTCTGTGCCAGTTCGTTTACCACCTGCTCTCCTCAGATGTTTAGTTCTCGGAGCCAATGTTGTGCAACATCATTGTCGAATGAGAGAATAGAGGCGTGGTCCAGTTGGTGTTTGTGGCCCTTTGGCCGGTGAACGAGTGTCTTGATCACCGTGTTGCTACTGGCCCTCGCATGAGGCAATTTGCGCTTATATGCAGCGACACCCGAAGATTGGCGCCTGATGGCACCGGTTTTGTCATTTATGCCTGTTGGCCAGTGGAGAGGTTAGCCAATTACTCGGTCTTTGTGGTGTCTCGGGACGCCTCACCTAATCTGTAGCTTTCCCTAAGCCGGTACTCAGCTTGACATCAAGCATCGTCATACGAACCAGGTCATCGAGCTTGTGTATTCCAAATCATAAGCACGCGCCGATCAGCTGAAGCAGCTGATCATTGGGGATGCGGCCAGAAAACTGCAGCAAGAGGATCGTAGCCAGCGCGGTGCTGGATCGATCTCGCCCCCAGGAGCATCTGCTGTCCGCCGCCAAGGCCATGGTCAGCGCCCACGAGTTTGGTAGCTGTGCAGAGTCAGCATTCTACTCCAATGCTGCACTCATCTTCTGAATGAGCACTCACCTCATTTTGAATGGACTTCTTCATCCCGAGAAGCGCCTCACCTGCGTTGGGCGGGATGGCGCCGTCTTGGGTCTCAATCAAGGGTCTGATCTGAGACATGAGGCTGCTGCGAACACCCGAGCCCTCCGAGATGAGCATGGTCTCGGCCGTCTTTAGGATCTCCTCCTGGAAGCCACGGCGCTCCCAATGGGTCCAATTGTCCGTCGCTCGGAACACATCCGAGATGACCTTGGGCAGCCGCCTATTTCGGCTCAGGTGTTGTTCGTTTGCCAGGGGGGACGTCTCGCAAAACGTGTCGCGGTAGTAGGCCGTCACGAGATCGTCGAAACTCTCAAATCCCGCCGCTTCGACGTGCTGCATGATGCCCTCGAACCTCTGGTCCAGCGTCGGGGGCGGCACTTGTCTCATGTCGGGGTTCGGGTCCATCACCGAAGGCCCCATGTGCGGCGGCGCACCTGTCAATGGAGCAAAGTTCATCGCGTCCGTCGGCGGCGAAGGGTGACGCATCTTGTGGTCGAGTTCATTCTTCCAGACGTCAACAGGGGCATCGAAAGTAAACTCCATGCCATCTGTTTGCGCCGGAGTGAAGGCGTTGACGCAGCCGACCTGCTCCGCCTGGCGCATAGCATCTAGAACTGATCTGTTAGTCGAGTCAAACTACGTATCACCAAACCATCACACATACTGTGGCCCATGCCGTCGGGCGATCCATATGGGGGCGGGCCGACACAGTTGGGGTCTTGTTGTAGGCTGTTCAATCTATTGAGAAGCTGCGTCTGGAATCGGAGGCAGTCGAGCACAAAGTCCTCGGACACTTTGACGGAGCGTTCGGCACCGGGCCGCCCTGGCGGGGAGAGGAGGCCATGCGCGGGTGGAGGCGAAGGGTGAGAGTTTGGCGGGCTGTTGAGAAAGTTGGCAGCTTGCGGATAGAGCGAAGGGTCGGTTTCATCCATAGGTTGCTCATACATGTTCGGCTGAAGCATCGGCATCGGGGCGGGCAGCTTGTCTCCCGGAATTGGTGACGGTGACGGTTCCCCTCCGTACCCGTTGGTGATTGGGGAGTGGCTTGTCCCGCTGCCGCCGTTGTTCGCGGCACTTGCGGTGCTCGTGTCGTAAGAGTTGCCACAGCCTGCGTTGGAGTTGCTAGACGAGTCGCTGTTCTCGGGTGTAGTTTGCTGAACCCTCCATCGCTCGTGGCTGTCGAGTCTGGCTTGCAATTCGCCCAGTCTTGCCTTCATCCGGTGGCCTTTTACGTCCATTCACCGTCAGTATGTGTACGTCGCGGAGCCTCGGCCGCATGCAGCATGGAACAGAGAGGACGAAATACACAAGACATTGAAGGCATGGGCATGAGGCACAAGAACAGGGCTGATATAGCAAGCGGCAAGAGTACTTACGATATGTCCTTTGCGCGACGCGGTTCTGTATTCTCTTCTTCTCCTTCGGGTCCTTGACACGAGTCCAGTCATCCTCCTTGCTGAGCTCCTTCGGGTTTGGTAGGCAAGACGTGGAGTTCGACATCTTCCCGTTCCTGAACGGCGGAGGGCTGCTGAAGGACGGCGACGTTGTACTGGGAGAAGGCGTCATGGACGAATACGGAGGAGGATCTGAAGCACCCCCGAATGCAGGAGCACAGCCGGTCGGTGCAATTGCAGCTGGATCGATGGTGAGTGAGCTCGTTGTAGGAAACGTCCAGGCCTCGGCCAAGGACATAGTCCGGACTGAGGGCGAGAAGCGCGGATGGAAGAGCAGTATGGCAAACACCAAAGGTAAACTGCCAACGGCAAGGACGAGGATGACAGTGATGGATGATATATGGAATCACAACGGCGGTTCAGCAGCAGTGTCCCACATGTATATATCTGCCATCGGCAGCGGAGCACTACCCCGGTCCCACCACCTCCCGCCCTACGACAACTTGCCAGCTCCCTTGGGACAGGCCTGCACTAGTAGGTGGGTACCAATCGTGATTGTACATGCATGGCCAGAGGTACGAAATACCCCGGGTGAGGAGTGGGCAGAGACTGGTTCTCTGCAGGCGCACTCGGCAGTGCAGCAGAGACAAGACGACAGGTCCCCACCGGCTTCCAAGACCCATCCGGCCGGCTCCGCGTCTGGTTCTGGAACACAAGCCTCGAGTCTCACGCCCGGCGGAGGAGGTACGGAGTACACTGGCCCCGAGGTACTCGCACAGGTAGTACAGTAACAGTGGGATCTGACCGAAGAGCAGCGGGGGGGGGGGGG
>JALHCA010000122.1:0-16006 GCA_024340505.1 Tolypocladium nubicola
ACCGCCGCGGCCCCCGCGCCCAAGCCCCAGCAGCACCGCCCGGCCACGACCATGGCCGCGCCGCCGCCGCAGCAGATGGCGCCGCCGGTGCCGCAGCAGAGCCAGGGGCCCGGTCTGTTCGGGCAGATGGCCAGCACGGCTGCGTAGGTTCCCCCCGTTCTTCACGTCGCGCGAGGGAGAGAGGTTCGGTCTGGGACTGGCTCGTCGCGGCGCACCGGGCGGGTGCGGCGACAGAGCCCCCGGAGACGTCTCGCCCCGCGCGCGACGGCGTCGCAGAGACCTTGCTGACCGTGCCTTGCTTGTAGCGGCGTCGCCATCGGCTCGTCCGTCGGCCACGCCATCGGCGGCTTCTTCGGCGGCGGCTCCTCGGCCGAGCCCGCGCCCCAGCAGCCCGTGCAGGCGCAGGCCCAGCAGCAGCAGCAGGAATGGGGCAACAACTGCCAGGCCGCCACGCAGAACTTCACCAAGTGCATGGACGAGCAGGGCGGCAACATGCAGATCTGCAACTGGTACCTCGAGCAGCTCAAGGCGTGCCAGGCCGCCGCCAGCCAGTACTAGACGGCGCGAGCGTCTCGGGGACTTGACACAAGAGGCAGCATCGGGGGATGGGGTTCGCAAGGAGCGTGCATATCTCGCATGGGCATACAGCTGGGCATTCCAATCGCCTCTCTGGCTTGTATTATACAATGTAGCATATCCCGCTCTACATGGGATCTGGCGTCACGCCTCTACTTTTCGTCGTCGTCTGGCCGCGGTTCAAAGTTCAACTGTGACAGGCATGTCAGCGTCCCACTCGATCTTCTCGACCCGGGGCCGTGTGGACTCACCGAGTTGCCGTTGTAGAGCTGCTGGTCCCTCCGCTGGTCGTTTGGATTCTGGAACCCTCGGATCCGGCGATCCTTTTCCTGCGCCGACCCCGACGGGCGCTCCGAGCTGGCCGCCGTGGCTGGCCGTCGAGCCGCCTCCCTGTTTCCCCCGAGGCCGACCAGTCCCGCCAGCCACGTGAAGAAGGCCAGGATGGCGGCGATGATCCGCGACAAGACGCCCTGCGACCCCCCTTCATATGCCGACGAGAACTTCTGCACGGGGATGAGGATCAGCGTCGACGACGGCGCCAGGCCAAGCTCCCCCAAGCTCTTCCCCTCCTCCGTCTCGTCGATGGCCTTGTTGGGCATCGGGGTCAGCAGCTGCCTGAACGTATACGGCAGCTTCCCGTCCGTCCTTTTCTCATCGACCCACGCCCGTATGTCCCTGAACGTTGCGGCGGTCTTGAACCGCGATCGCATGGTGGAGCCGTCAAAGAGCCGCACTTGGATGGAAGCCATCTCCCCGATGCGGGTCGTCGAAGGCAGCTTGGTCTCCGGTGCGTCCACCAGCGACGCCGCAACGTCGCCCGTCTTCTGGCTATCGATACGCTTCTGCTCCCGCTCCGCCGCTCGTTGACGTCGTTCCGCCCTGTCATCCTCGATGCGCTTGAGGATGCGCTTGCGCTCCTCCGACTCCTGCTGCCTCTTCTTTTTGAGCAGCTCCGCTTGCTTGTGCGTCCTCGCGGCGTCGGTATTAGCACCCGCGGCTGCCTCGGCCTTGGCCTTTTCTTTGGCCTCGGCGCGATCCTCCTTGGCTCTGCGCTCGGCTTCGTCCTTTTGCGCCTGGAGCCTTGCGGCCCTCTCAGCCAGAACGCGGCTGACGCTTTCCGAGCGGTCCGTCTGTGGTGTGGATGAGAGGGCGGGGGTCTCGCCCTGCGGCGCTGGAGGTGATGGCTCGCTGGCATGCGGTGCAGCGGCCGGTGTAACATTAAAGGCGCTTTGGACCCGGCGCACGAACTCATCCTTGCTCGTCCCAGAGGAAATGTACTCCTTCAGTTCGCCATGCTTCATGATGACGACAGTGGGCGTCTGGGGCAAGGGGAAGATCTGGGCCAGATAGCCGGCCTCGTCAGAGCCGGCTTCTAAGCGCAACGCGACAGCTTGTCCCTGGATCAGCCCCGCCAGCTAGACACGGTCAGCGCCAAGGCGAGAGTCCTGGAAAGCAGATGCATACAGAGCTATCATGGAGATACTCATCCTCCCATTGCTGACTCTCTTCATTCTTGTCTTGGGCAGCCGGTCAGCACCCGACGAACCGAAACATGACGTGCTGGTACGTAGGGATACATACTCGTCACGAAGCAAAGAACCAGCTTCTGCTGTCCGACGGCGGTTGAGATCCCCTCCTGGAGGGACCCTTGGTAGAACATGGCGAGTGAGGGGTGGTTGCGATGATGAGCTCAACGGCTCGGCAAGCGACGGCGTTTCGGTGAGCGAGTCGGCACCGGTTCGTCGGCTTCGACGCTCCGCAAATGCCGCGCAGATAAAAGACACGGTCGAGGCCGCTGTATGGGCCCTGCCGGAGTGATGGATGGGCGTGCGTGTGACGTTGTGTCTTCAGAAGTCGAGTTGGAGGCCAACTGAGCTGCCCGCTCCAGGCACCCGCAGGACCGCAGCTAAGAGGACACGACCTCATCGCCACGTGGGGCAGGCGGTGAGCTGCGGGACCGTCATCCGTAGCGGACCTCTGGTGGGGCCACCGCGGAAGCTCCCACTACTGGCACAGCGCCTGTATCGTCACAAATTGGCGAGCCTGGGCCTCGCGCATCACCAACCCGTCGTCGATTGGCAGCCGAGCAGCGGCAGTCCAGGCGATGAACCACACGCAGCGTCTGCTGCGCAGCCTGCGGGCTAGCAGCAGGCTCTCCAAACCCGCGCCCCGATGCGCCAGGATAGCCCGGCCAGCACTCCCAAGACGGCCGTTCTCGACGTCCCGGCCGCGACCAGACAAGCCGCAGCCCGTCGACGACCCCGACTTCGTCTCCATCCTCGACGCGCCCCCTCAGATTGTCCGCGCCGGCCGCAGACACGGCCCCGGCCTCATCCTCCTCGGTTCGCCCCCCCTGACTGTCGAATTATCTCGAGGCGCAAACCCTCGGCTGACCTCCGCGACTCGCAGCCCTCATCCCCATCACAGCCTTCGCCCTCGGCACATGGCAGGTCCAGCGCCTCGGCTGGAAGACGGAGCTCATCGCCAAGTTCGAGGACCGCCTCGTCCGCGAGCCGCTCCCCCTCCCGCCGCACGTCGACCCCTCGGCCGTCCACGACTTCGACTACCGCCGGGTGCTCGCCACGGGCCGCTTCCGCCACGACCAGGAGATGCTCATCGGGCCGCGCATGCGCGACGGCAAGGACGGCTACATGATCGTCACGCCGCTGGAGCGCGAGGGGGGGTCGACCGTCCTGGTCAACCGCGGCTGGATCAACAAGAAGCACCGCGATCAGAGGACGCGGCCGGATTCGCTGCCGCTGGGACTGGTCACGGTGGAAGGATTACTGCGCGAGCCGTGGAAGAAGAACATGTTTACGCCCGAAAACAGGCCCGACAAGCGCGAGTTCTATTTCCCTGACGTGGAGCAGATGGCCGCCTTGACCAACAGCCAGCCCGTCTGGGTAGAAGCCACCATGGGTATATCTCTCTTGCGCCCCCTCGCTTTCAATGCTGACGGACGACAGAGCCCGAGTTCATGCGCATGATGGACTATGAGGCCCGTGGCATCCCCTTTGGACGCGCCGCAGAGGTCAACCTGAGGAATAACCATGCCCAGTACATCTTCACGTGGTATGCCGCCTGCCTTCTCTCCCGAGTCCTCTGCCACCTTTGCAAGCCCCCGTCTGACGTTTCTCAAGGTACGGCCTGGCTGTGGCCACGACCATCATGCTGTACATGGTCGTGAAGAAGCCAGCGTCCAGCGTGGCCCGTCGCGTGCAGGTTGGCAAGCGCATGTAAGTGCATAAACATGCCCGACGCTGCTCATGTAATCTCTGTCTCGTCTTCTTCGTCGCCTCCCCCACGCGAGCGTTTGACTCGGCGCTTCTTGGTGGGCTGGGGCACGGGCATTCTCAGCTCCTGGAGCAGTTCTCGCGGCAGGTGCCTCTGCGCCAGCGAGAACATTGTAGCGTCAGATCCAATCTGGCGTTGTCTGTACCATATTAGACTCTATAACAAACCAAGTCTCCATGATACCCGCTAGAGGCTTACCTGCGCATCAGCGTCACGACGTCACTCTCCTCAACCGTCTTCCGTTTTGCGTGGCTCGCATACGCCCCCAGGTCGTCGCCGAGCTGCTCAAAGAACCACTCCGAGGCCTGCGTCAGGGCGGTCAGGGTATCGGCAGAGACGCGGGGGTTGCTGAGGCCAGACGACTGGAGAGCCGTTTGTGCCACCCTCTTGACAAAGGAGGGCGGCAGGGGCGGGTACTCAACGCCGTGTCTTGATATTCTCTTATGTTTCCGCGCTTTTGGTGCTCGCCTGGATGGCTCGTCCTGGAGTCTAGTCAAATCTGCGGTGACACTTTCCGGCTCTGCCATGTCAACGTCGCCTTCGGCAAGTGACATGTCGGGCGACCGATCCTGGCTCTCTGCTGCCGCGGCTTCGGTGAAGGAATGGTCTATGGTTGGAGAGTTTGAATCCGCTTCTGCAGGGGGGTCAGACAACAAAAAGGTGGTTTGGTCGTCGAGGCCAGGCGGCAGCTGCAAGCCAAAGTCACTGTCACGGCCCATGGTGGCCCGTCGTGCTGGGTCCACATCGATGCTGCTCTCTGTTAGGATTGGGCTATCTCGAAACACAAATGACTGCTAGCAAAACTCACCGGTCATACGTCAAGTCCCCTGCGGCCGCCTGGGCCTGCAGGTCCTCAAGCAGCCCAGGGAAGAAATCCGACTGCCGGCCGATGCCTTCTGTCGGATCGTTGTTGTCGAAGAAGTCACTGACTCGGACACTGCCGAAGCTGCCACGAGACAGCCGGGACCCCGGCAGCTCGCTGATGGCCCGTCTCGGCAGCTCGATCGACTGGAGGGTATAGTTCTCTTCCTCGAGGCCCGACGAGCGGGGCGGCTGCAGGTCAGAGTCGTCATCCTGGTCGAGCGGCAGGGACAGCCTTGGTCGGTCAATAGGCAACTCATCGTCGTCCTCGTCTTCCTCCGGGATCGGCGCGATGCTCGAGGGCTTGTCGCGCGGGGACGACGAGACGATGGGTTTGCTGCTGGGGGCCAGTGCTCTACCCAGGGTGCGCAGTATGCCCATGGGTGTCTCCCTCTGCTCCATTAGGCTGCGTCGGCGATTCTTTCCAGGGGTGAACATTGCGGTCCGGCGCTGGTTCAGGGCCTTGCGAGCAGCCTTGGCGTGGGGGGTCGGGGCATTGTTGTTTCGACGACCGCCCGAGGCCGAGGTTCCGCGGCGGATGGACGCAAGGAGGTCTCGAGGGGCGTTGTGATCGAGGGGCGTGTGGACGGAACGGCGCGAGGATGGCGGCTCAGCACTGATGGCGCGACGGCTGGGTGTTCGAGCGGCGGCCGCCGCAGCTGAAGGCTGAGCCAGATCTCTGTCTTCGCCAGCGCCAGCGTCAGTGCCGCTGCGGTCGGCTCCTTTATCCCCTGGAGCGGCCGCCATGTCGCCAGCCGCTCGGCGGTTCCGTCGACGGCGCCCGAGTCCAGGTGCGCCCGCGTCGTCGTGGCCTGCGAGCGCTCCGAGGAGTCGACTCGTGGCGGAGCGGGAAGAGAGCGCGACGAGGTTGTGAAGCGCGTCCCTGTCGAGTCCGGCGCAGTCCTGCAATCTCATGCAATGCCACGCAGGGCGCGAAGAAGCACGAAGCCGGCGTACGCAAAGGGCGCGACGGCAAAGGAGATTGGGGGTCGCCGTGTCGTCGTTGGTTTGCTTCGATGGCTTCAACTTGGGTGATACAGGTGCGTATATGTACATGTATGTAAGTGGAACGCGATACGCGGTCGCAAGTGAAGTGGGGCGGGCCTGTCAATTACGCAGCACCCACAGCGGCGACGCGACAGTGCGGTACTGCAGGTGCTTCCCAATAATGAAGCAGCCAGCACTGCTCTGTGTCCCTGCGGACTTGTCTTCTTCCCTAGGTATTCTTTGTCTGTACTGTGTACTTGCGGGTACTGCTGCCCCGGGCATCTCTCGTCTCATCAGCAGCATCAAGCCAACACCTCCAGCCCAGGTATTTTGTGCCTGCGAAGCCCGGCGAGCACATCCCGGAAACATCCCACGATGCCCTGATCGCGCCCACGGCGCCCACGTCGCACCGGAACCGGGCTTGTTGGTTGGTGCGTGCGCCTGCTGTTGGTGCTCTGCATGTGCTGGGGCAGCTCGGCCGCTGTTTGTTGCTGTTGGTGTAGCCCCCGTGCCTTCACGCCTGCTCACCATGCATCAACCATTCGGAGTGGCAAATCGGCGTCGAGCCACCAGCTCGGAGAGCCAATACGCACCTGCTGCTCCGTGAACCCCAACGGCAACTCCATCACGGCGGCTGGGGCCGGCTGCGTCCACCGCCTCGGCCTCGAAGTCGACGCCTCGGCTCTCGAGGTCGATGGGCGAGGGGCGCCAAGTGTAGCCTTTCCACGCAGGGTCGGCAAGGAACTACCTGGCCTGTCAGGAACTGCGGTGTCCCTGAGGTGCAGCCCTGTGCTGCCCACCACGGCGTTCCGAGTCTGACCCCCGAGTTTCAATCCAAGCCGAGGTGCGGCGATCGTCGACGCCGGGAGGCAGCACAGGCCGCGGCGGTGCCCCAGCGCGGCCGCAACACGACATGATGCCCTGGCTTGATGGATCCAGATGGATCAGTCACCCGGCAGCTCAAACAGGCCCCTCTTCGGGAGCCTGCAGTCGCGGCCAGCCTCGTTCTTCAGTCGGTGCCACGGCGTGAATACCGCGCCAGATGCAGGGTTGGCATGGTCATGCCAGTTGGTGCAACGCATACGCCAGAGCCGTTTGCGCTGAGCCTTTCCACTTCCAGATTCTGCAGTGCCATGCCTTGCTAGCTGTTTGCTACTTACATGGTCTACGCAATCTTGTGCCTGACCTGATCTTGTCTCGTCTCGTCTCGTCTCGTCTCGCCTTGCCTTGCCGCCTTGCCTCGCCTTGCCTTGCTCTTTGCCTTGCCGTGCCGTGCCGTGCTTTGCCTTTTCTCTTGACCTGCATTCTCTCTTCCCTCACCTTCTTTCAGATATGCTCTGCCCTGGCTTTTCCTATTCATCTCGTCTCGCATCGGGCGCTGCATCGTATGTCATCTTGACTGCCTCAATACCGAAAAGGGTGCAAACAACGCTTCATCAGCCCATCATGTGCTTCACGACGGAAGACTTCCCCGACCAGGCTTCGAACCTCGTCCTTGTCAACAGAATCAACCACCTCTTCGGCCTTGAGAAGGAGCGTCTATACGTGGGACTCTATGTCCGCGGAAGCACTCCCAGAATGCCGCAAGGAGAGGATGAGTAAGTCCACCCCTCAATTGTTCCCTTGGAGTTCATGACCAACACGTTCCTAACCACGCTTGCACACAGGTACCACTGGGCATTTCTGGCTGGTCCCAAGACGCATCCAAGGTCCGGAAGCAGGCACATCATGTACCATGCAAAGGAAAAACTCGTTGTCAGCGGCAACCCCCCGCAGATCAAGCCTGAATGGACTTACGTCAACGACTCGGACCGGGCCGCCATGCTGCTTGTCCGCGTAGCCGTCGGAAAGATCCACGATCACGCGCGCCTTGAGCAGATCTTCAGGGAAGTTCCGCTCCGCACCGAGGACCCGGACTGGAACTGCGTGCTCTGGATGGATGCTGCGTTCAAGAGGGTTCTGCAAGACGACCATGCCCTGGTCTCAAACGTCCCCGACTGGGACACTGTCCGTCGCACGGCCATGTGGTATGTGAGCCGCAAGAAGTCGGCTCACAGATTTGACGGCAAGGATGCGGGTATCATCTATGACCCCTCGAAGCCGGCTACGTGGGACATGCTCAGCAACTCCGAGACAGCCCAATAGGACTTGCGATGAAGTCGGGCGAGGAAAATTGTCATCTTCCGATTGCGTTTGTGTTTCGCATTCACTTCTGGAAACCCCTTCAATGTCAGTGACAGTTGTCGAAGCAGACAGAAGCCGATCAATCAGCCTCGACTTCGTGGCGCTGCCCCCTACTGCGATTAAGGGTTTACTACACTTCGAGCACGGCGCCCGAATCTCCACGGATTTCCGCTGAGAGTTGCAACAGCCGTCTGAGTGGGCGGGTCTCAAGCTGCCTTCCCAATGCTGCAACGCCGCAACTGGCGGGTGGGCAACCTGCCTCGCGACGCAGCTGGCCCACGTGGATCACTCGGCACCACATCTCTGACATTCGTTGCGCATTTTGGCTTGGACCCAGGCTCATGCACCTGTCAGGCGGCGGGTCGTTGCCTTTGAACTGCGCTGCGAACGTTGGCGGGTCGAGCCCAGGCGATGCTTGTAGGACAAGCCGGGTGGTGTAGCTAATCCCGACTCGGAAGTCGGTATTTATCCCTCGAGTCATCTAAATAGCTTCAAGATACTCATCTCCTGTGTGTATTGACTTCGCAGCGGGGCATTCCTCTGGTGTTGTAGAGCTGTCGTGGCCGGACGGAGTAGTCTTAGGATGCGGTATGGCCAACCCGATGACCCGAGCACAGGCCGTTCGCACACTACTTCCTCCATGGTCGACAGCCAAGCATGGCCATGCACCTCGTCGGATCGAGGAACAACGTATATGCTTCCTCATTGGCTAGGGAGGGACAACGGGTCAGTGTCACTCTGCTCGACATAGACTCGCACAACGGCCTGCATCAGTCCGTTGAAGTGGTGGCGACATTGTCACATGAGCGACAGCGAAGCCAGTACGACGAAAGCTGCTTAGGTATACTCCGATCTCATCTGCCGTCCTTAAATTTTCTGTCATCTCTTCCCGTTCTGGTCCTCTGGGCTTGGCCTAGTCAACTCTCTTGCAACCGTTGGAGGAGTGGTTGAGAAGAGGTAACACAACAGCAAGACGCCGGTTTCTTGAAGTGCAAGCCCCTATAATTCCAACGCTTTACTATAGGTTGCTAGTCAACATTCTATGCATCTGCTTCTGGTACCAGGTCTACATTCAACTGTCAGCGTTTCCCCTTTGACCAGTGACTCGAATAGGGGCTTACCGTCTCGGCGCCGCCTGCAATGGCCCTCATGCCGAGCTTCTTCGCGATCCACGGCACGTCGACGGTCCTCGCATAGACCTTTGCGTCCCCGTCCTTGACCTCGGCGTTGAAGACGGTGTTCTTGGGCAGCGAGGCGTTCAGGACCGCGGGCCGCCCGATGCCGATCATGTCGCAGGCGCCCTCGCGCACAGCCGCCTCCATGCCCTGCCGGGTCCGGAAGCCGCCGGTGACGACGAGGGGCACGTGGCGGAACTTTTCGCGGATGGCCTTGGCGAAGTCTAGGAAGAAGGCCTCGCGGGCGAGGGTCCTGGCTCCCTTGGCGGGTTCGTTGCCGTTGAGGACCATCTGGGGAACGAACCCGTGTCAGCATGCACATCCGGCACACACAGCGGGATAGGGGTGGAGGTCTTCTTACCGTCGGGTTCTCGTACGTGCCGCCGCTGATCTCGAGAAAGTCGACGCCTGCGGCCGTGATGTCCTCCAGCTGCTCGATGCACTCCTGCAGCTCCAGCGGGCTCTGGTGGTCGACGCTGTTGAGCTTGATGCCCACGCAGAAGCCCTTGGGGACGGCCGCCCGCACGGCCTGGACGACCTCGACGACGATCCTCGCGCGGTTGCGCGCCGTGCCGCCGTACGCGTCGGCGCGCTGGTTGCTGCGCGCGCTGAGGAACTGCGCGAGCAGGTAGCCGTGCGCGCCGTGGATCTGCACGCCGGCGAAGCCGGCCTCAGACGCGAGCCTGGCCGTCTCGGCGAAGCGCGCGACGACGTCCTGGATGTCCTCGACGGTCATCTCCCGCGGCGTGCCGAAGACGAGCGCGCTGAGGGCCCGGGGGAGGATCCCGTCACCGAGCTGCAAGGGGATGGGGCTCGGGGCGATGGACTTTGCGAAGAGGCTCCGGGTGCCGGCCCCGATCATGGACTGCCGGCCCGGGTGGTTGATCTGCATGAGCGTCGGCGTGCCGTGCTCGTTGGTCGCCTGCGCCCACTTCTTCCACGAGGCAAGGAGTTGGTCGCGCGGGATGAGGTCGTTGAAGGCATTGTCCTCGGGCGTCCCAAGGTAGGCCACGTCCACCTGGACGTTGCCCGTCAGCACCATGCCCCAGCCGCCGTCCGCCCAGGTGCCATAGGTCCGGATGAGCTGCTCGCTCGGCAGCCTGTCCTTGTCGGCCCAGCCCTCCGCCAAAGCGGCCTTGACGAGGCGGTTGGGAAACGTGAGCCCGCACGGGAGCGTGAACGGCGTCGCGATCTCAAGGCTCGTCTTGTCCATGGCTGCAATTGGCACTTGCATTTCGACCTGGAAACAGTCCGTACCGGGACAGTTCTTAAGGTTGCGTCTAGCATCTGCGCACCGAAGCCAGGCACATGGCGGCTGGGATCGGCGAATATCTCCATGCGCGAGGCCCCCGCGGACCGGGCGAATGCATTGGGCCGCAAGAGGCTAGAAGGCTGGAGCCCCAGACGATTGCCGAAATCTCTCTCATGTTAAACCGGGCCTTTTTCCGTTTTGAACTGCGGCCGGGTCTGCGGCGTTGTCCTCGGACCGGCCTCGCAGGTCAATCGGCCCACCCTGCGGAGTTTCGGGGCATCCCGTCACAATAAAAGGGAGCAACTCCGCAACAAAGTTTAGTCTTTCGAGCTGGGTGGTCGAGGTGGCGTGTTGCTCAGTCCCCAAGGAGACGAGCCATCATGTCTTGATTATTGATTTGGATTTCCAGGAGAGATGTCTAGGTTGTCGGCGGCGGTCGGAAAGGCCTATCGAATCATGAACCGTCGCTCGCAATAGCCGCCTGACAAGGTGTGATTGCCAATCCCGCTCAGAATGGAATGTCGATTCGGGGAGACGCTCGGCAGGGCAACAAACTGAAGCATGCAGGACTTGCTTGGTCGGTATGACCCCGGTTTTTGGCCAAGAGTACGGATCCTCGTGGAGTCCGCATTACAAGTGCCGTGAAGGATGCGATATGCCGAATGGAGACAGCCTTACGAGGTGCAGTTTCCAACTGCTCATCGTTTGTTCCGCCTTATTTCCCTTGGATTCACGTCGGGCTGCACAGCAGTGACGGCCTTGGCTCGAGGTGCCGAGGGGACCAGACGAGACAAACCACGACGTGATTCACAGCTGTTTTGCAATCCAAACGGCACGTGAGCTGGCGACACGGCATTGAACAGTGAGCCAGTTTGTTTCGTTTCACGCACGCAGTGAGGCAAACGTCGTCGCAGGAGGTGCGTCAAGCGAACCTGGGCGAAGCGCCGGGCTTTAACAGCCTTGGCTTCGTTGGCTGCCGTTGGCTTGTTACGCACTGGGCGCAGGCCAATCACTCGGGCAGGACGGGCACCCCTGTTTTCTGTCCCGTCGTATGACGACCAGGTTCGCTGGCGCTCATTGGATACGATGGTGAAGGCTGGCGCGGGACCGGTCCGAGCTGTTGGAGTCTGGACATGCAAAGTATCAGCTCTTTGATACGAGAGTCACGGGGCGACGCGGGCAACAAAGGAATGGGGATTGCCTGCGTAGGCCAAACAAAGACGGCAAACACGCACACGGCCATGGGGTTCTTGTGGTCGCCAGCTGCACGCCTGAATCCGTGACCTCGGTTTGGTGTCGTGCAAGCACATGCGACGGGCACCTCGCAAGGGCGGGCGAGAGTTTCTCGGCGCCGAGGGGAAGAGGCCATGAGTCAGGATGCGGCAGGATACAGGCATCGTTCTGGAATAAGAACGATCAGGCCGAAAAGAGGTGCTCAGTCTCAAGTTGAAAGGGCCGCTGTCGACCTCGCCAGTGCCAGTGCCAGCCCCAGCCACCGGCTCGAGCCTCAGGCTGCTGCTTTCTTTGTTGGTCAGGGGGCCGCCAGGCACCCCCCCGCCACAGGCGTCGATCTCGCAACTGACATCACCCCGAACAGAAAGCAGCAAAGCAAACCAACCACCACCACGCCTCCGCCTCACGCTTTGTTCGGCGCCCTTCCATTGCACCGTGCTGCTACGCTGCATGCATGCACCTGAAAGAGCCCGCCGCTGCTCGCTGCGCCTGCTGCTCCGCGCACGAGCACCACCATCGTCACCACCATCGTCGCGACTCACCACCCGTCGGTGATTCTCCACCTGCTGGCGCTAGCGCTCTCCAGGCGTAGAGCGAGTACATACAAAGTACAGTATCTGTACAAATCGACAGGGTACTGTCACCCTGCCTGCCCCCGGCGCACCTCCTGCGGCTCGACCCCGTTCCGCTCGTGTCAACCTGTTTCTGACCTTTAATGCAGCCTTGAAACCCACACACGACTCCCGCCTCCAGCAACTCCTGGCTCCTCGTCATCACCGTTGCCATCTCCCAGAAGCCATCATCAACTGCGAATCCCTCAATTCCACCTGCCGTCGCCGACCGCGCACCCGCACATCTCCAGCTCGCCCGCCTCCTCTCTCCCCTCCGCTCCCCTCCGCTCCACCCACCCACCGCCTGACCCGAGACCGCAAGCACCACGCTGCCGTCGAGGAGCGTCACCGCAGACATGGCTCAGCCCGGTGTCCAATCTTTGAAGGCACGCCTCGCCGCCTGCTCCCGCGTCCTGTGCGGCCTTGATTCGCTGACCGCTCCCTATAGTGCGTCGTGACTGGTGACGGTGCTGTCGGCAAGGTCGGTTGATTCCCGCGACGGCTACGGGCCGCCATGCCTCCCTCCAGCGACTGATGCCGAATACAGACATGCCTGCTCATTTCATACACCACAAACGCCTTTCCCGGCGAGTACATCCCGACAGTGTTCGTCTGCCCCTCGAGCGGCCCCGGTGCGCGTCTTGACTGACATTGGCGCTTTGCGCGGGATACAGCTTCGACAACTACTCGGCGAGCGTCATGGTCGATGGCAAGCCCATCAGCCTGGGACTCTGGGACACTGCGGGACAGGAGGACTACGACCGGCTGCGGCCGCTATCGTACCCCCAAACCGACGTCTTCCTCATCTGCTTCTCCATCGTCAGCCCACCGTCGTTTGACAACGTCAAGGCCAAGGTACGAGTTGCCGGCACTCCTCCCCTCGAAGATGACATTGCTGACCGCAGCCTGCTGCAGTGGTACCCCGAGATTGACCATCACGCGCCCAATATCCCTATCATCCTCGTCGGCACCAAGCTCGATCTGCGAGAAGACGCCGCGACTCTCGAGTCCCTGCGGCAGAAGCGAATGGAGCCCGTGTCCTACGAGCAGGCCCTGGTGTGCGCCAGGGAGATCAAGGCTTACAAGTACCTTGAGTGCTCTGCGCTCACCCAGCGCAACCTGAAGAGCGTCTTTGACGAGGCCATCCGGTGAGTGCAACCAGCCTCTTTGGTATTCCCTCACCGGGACTGTATTGACAAGCTCTCTGCTGCAGCGCCGTGCTGAATCCCCGCCCGCAACCCTCGAAGCACAAGAAGTCCAAGTGCTCGATCCTGTAAGGCCGAAACGCGGCGAACGGGGCCCTCGACATCGACTCGACGCCCCACGATATCCAGCAGACCTTGCCTGAATGCGAGGCTTTGCACACTTGGCCAAGGCGACCGGCAGTCTTTTCCAGGCGCATTCGATCACGACGAGAGCCGTTTTTTATCCATCGGTGTTTGGGCAGGAACTAGACCCATGTAGCGAATGGTTGAACAAGGGCGGCCCGAGCAATTGTGTCTCCCGGAACCCCGTTTGGGTTCTCACATTCATCCTGTCATTGTTCTGCGAAGAGCCTTTTTAATGTGCCTGTGCTGGGCGGCCGTAGGGGGCGGGGGAATCTTCTGACGGTGCGGTGCGGCGGCTCTCTGTGCCTCACGCAGGAAAGGAAGGCTAGACGTTGGAAGAAGCCTGCCACTCGTTTGAGCCTGGCAGATTTAGCCTTTGCATCTCTCACCCTCTCTCTCTCTCTCTCTCCCTCCCTCTCTCTCTCTCTCTCTCTCTTCCTAGTCTCAAGGATATCCCAAGTTTTTGATGATCTGTAGATAGCACTCTGATACATGACACGCGCCAGCTGCGAATCCTGAATGTGCACGTCTATACTCAGAGTCCTCTAGCCGGCATGGCCCGTACGGCTGCCATTACACCCGTGGCAGACATGTATCTCGTGCAGGTTCCCGAAGCAGAATTTGTGTCAGTTGATTCCTCGAAGGGGTATATCACTCTATGATCCTCTAGACGGATGAAATCATTCAGTTCCCGAGGATAGGAAGGCATCGCAACCCGAAACGTATATGAAATTGCACTCCTTCTCCGTTCGGCCCCCTCCGTTCGGCCCCCTCCGCCCGGCCCGGAAGGCCCCCCCTCCCCGCCCGAAACGCGCCTCAGTGCCTCAGCACGTTGGGGTTCCTAGCCAGCCGGCTGGGGTGTATGCTCTCGCTGATGCTGCTCGCAGGCTGCTGCGCGGGCGGCGGCTTGGCGGCGCCGCCCTCGTCCTTGGCCGTCTTCTCGCGCTCGATGCGCTTGGCGCGGTTCTCGTCGAGCTTCTTGTTCTTCTCGCGGATCTTGTCGCTGCGGTGCTTGGTCTTGCCGCCGCCGCCGGCACTGGCGCGGTGTCAGCGCGCGTTTAGCGGAGGGGGAGGGGAGGAAGACTCACGTCAACTCAACGTTGATCTTGCGCGCGGGCGACTTCCCGTCGTCGAAGAGCGAGTGGTGGAACCGGTCGAGGCACGTGCGCATCGTCCATACGTTGGCGAACTCGACAAAGGCGATGCCGCGGCACACGCTCGCGTCCTCCTTCTTGGTCAGGCAGCGTACCGAGACGGGCGCCAGCGAGGCAAAGTGCGCCGTGATGCTCGCCGACGTGGCCGTGTAGGGCAGGTTGCCGACGAAGACGATGTGCCGGTCCGCCTTGCCCTCTGCTGCTTCTCCTTCTTGCGCGGCGGCGTCGTCAGAGGTTGGTTGTGCGTCGGAGGCTTCGGCCTTGTCCTTCTTGGACTTCTTGGACTTCTTGTCCTTTTTGTCCTTTTTGTCCTTCTTGTCCTTCTTGTCCTTCTTCTGCTCTTGCTCTCCCTCTACCTCCTTGCCCTCGCCATTCACCTCCTTGTCCTTCTTGTCCTTCTTGCTCTTCTTCTCCTCCCTCTCCTCCTTCTCCTCCTTGTCCTTCTTAGCTTTCTTCTCCTTCTTCTCCTTCTTGGCCTTCTTCTCCTCCTTCGCTTCCGCAGGCGCCGGCTCAGCCTCGGCCATCACGGCATCCTCCTCGGCGTCCTCCTCGGGGAGGTCCTGCAGGTCTTTGCGCTTGTCCTTTTTCTCTTTTCTGCTCTCCTTCTTGTTCTTGTCCTTCTTGTCCTTCTTGTCCTTCTTGTCCTTCTTGTCCTTCTTATCCTTCTTGTCCTTCTTCGCCTTCTTCTGCTTCACCTCTCCGGACTCCTCATCGCCGTCGCGCTTGCGCTTCTTGGCCGGCTGCTCCTCGACAACATCAGGGACATGCTTGTCCTCCTCGGCCGTCGTGACGGCTTCGCGGGCGCGCTTGCTCTTCATTGTGTCGATCAAGTGTATCCAAAACGCGGCGTAATTGGTTCAAGTGTCGGTTTGAACAGAGCAAAACGTGTCAGTCGTGGGGAACTTTTATCCTCTCCGCTGGGCTTTGGAGAGGCAGAGTTTGCCAGAAATTTTGGCGGGGCCAGCACCAAGCCGCGCCCACTACCGACCCCTGCTCCGCCGCTAGCCACAACCGCCGTCAGCAGGGGTCTTGAGCCTCGACATCTTGACATCATGGCACCTCAAGATCCAGGGTCCAATGCATCACTTCACATTTTCACAACCTCACATCAACGTCTCTCCGGCGAGGCAGCACCAACTTCTGTCAATGCCGATGCGGCGTATTATCCGATTAGTCTAGTCTCTACACGTGAAGAAAACCGTCGTGGTAGCAATGGCCATGCCTTCATCATATTCCCCCCATAATCAGCATTAAATATTGACAGTCTCTATTAATACGCACCCAACTCTCAATTCGTACGCACCCCCCCACATTCAGCCACAATGCCTCCGACATCGCCCTGCGACGCAAT
>JALHCA010000123.1:0-17905 GCA_024340505.1 Tolypocladium nubicola
CCCCCCCCCTTCCATCGCCTGCGGGCGCATGTTCGGCTGCGTTTCCATACCAGTAGGGAATAGCTCTGGCTGCCAGTGCCTGTGCTGTCAGCCTCGACCAGGGGGTCGCCCAAGAAAACGGACCTCCGTTGCCCAGCCGTAAGACGACTCGACACACTGACGGAGGAGTGCCTTGGGCGTTTTCCCACGGCCCACGTCCAGAACAGGATGCATATGCGCCCCAGGCTCAGCTCCTGGGGCTGGCTGCTGTTAGTCGACATGACGCCGGGATCATGGATCTCATCGGACTTGCTGCTCTGCCTAGCCTCATCGCCCTCCCTCTGCCTCTGCCTCTTTCTTACTTCTGCCTGTCCGATCTCACCTCGACTTGACAATGCCTTCTTCCAGTCCTATCTTTGTCATCAGCAGAGCACATACTGTTTCATTGCAGATGGGGGCTGCGTGTCATCTCATCCCCCCGGTTTGACTCATGAGGCTGAGAGCATACCGACCGGCATAGACCCGTTCGAACCCCAGACTGCTACCGTCGCCCGGCACAGACGCCATTGCCTTTTGAGGCTCTTGCTTCTCTTCCGGCGCCACAGCCCCCTTACATCGACTACACCACATGCCCATGCGGCGACGGCAGCTTCCAGAAGCGTGATCTACAGCAGCCGTGGTCGCCAACGGGCCTATCCAGCCAGGAGGGCTGTGTACTGCTAAGTTTGGTTCTGTGCTTCCCCGGCACGGAGGCATTGGCGCGTCTTGTTTTATCCTCGCTTCCATTTTGGGTTTCCACAATGGCCAGTCTCAGAAATATCATGAACGTCGATGACGATCATGCCGACTCTCATTCCTTAAAGAAGCCGAAGGAGTCGGTCCCGAGATCCTCTCAGCATCCCGAGTCGTCAGCCTCCACCACAAGCTATGCTAACCCAGCTGATCTATCCATCAACACATCACCATCATCGTCAACAAGGGGCCAGGGTCATAGTCCATCTTCACAGCACCTAGACACGTTGGCTGTTGAGACGTCGTCATCGTCGTCGTCGTCGTTTCCCCCGGGCCACGCTACTACCGACGTTGCCTCTGAACGGCGTCAGAGCAACACCAGCACCGATTCCATGGATTCACCATACGGACAGGGCCATGGACATGGTCATGGGCACGCGGGAGGATCATATCCTGGCGCCCCCATGAGGCCTTTCGTCTCTAGCGGAGACGTACCCATCAAGCTGACTCCCATTACGGGGAGGGTCAGTCGCGCGAAGAAGGGACTTGCAGTCCATACCTGCGACTTGTGTCGGCCCCCGAAGGTATGGAGTCACATCCCATCCACGTCTATTTGCTCTCAACTAGTTGCTGACCTTTCATATAGACTTTTACTAGGGCTGAACACTTGAGGTTTGCCTCTTCTTTTTTCCTTGTGGACAACGTCACGTTTGGCTGACCGGCTCGTTTAGGCGCCACCAGTTGAGTCACCAGCCTCCAGAGCTGGCATGTCAGGTGCCAGGCTGTGACAAGGTCTTTCATCGCAAGGATCTCCTTGAACGTCACCAGCAGAGGCAGTAAGGGACCGCGCTTGACGAGTTCGCTTCTTATGTTTGAGATTATTAACTTGATATAGTGATCAAGACGACAACATGGCCAAGGGTGCCCCTCGCCACTCCTCCAGCGGACCATACGGCTCCAGAAGTCCTGCACGTGGCCCCTACCGCGGCTCTCCGCCAGGAACTTTGCGTATACCACACGTCTTCAGCAGCCCACCTACTAGCACTAGCTCGACGACCAGCGCATCGACTCAAGGCATGCCCATGGGGTCACGAGCCTGGCCGTCTACCAGCAGGTCGACACCCCACATGCGCGAAACGCAAGACGAGTTTACCATGGGCGGAGTCAAGGCCGAGTACATGATGGACCCCATGCCCAATCTTCCGACGGCACCATCGGGAGTGGCGACTGGCTTTCCTGAACCTCGCTCGGGGCCCGGCCTTGGAGTGATGGACGCGGTCCCGACACTCTGCATATCTGACGGCACTTCGACCGTTCCCTGGCAAGACGGCTCTGGAATCGTCTCGTCATCTGGCAGCAGCTACTCAACTCCACCTTCGGATGTCTCTCGGGGCCGTCAACCACCAGTCCGTACCTCGAGCACGGATTGGACCGGATCCCTTGGACAGACAACCGTCGCGAGGGACATGCAAAGCCCAATTATGGGCAACGGTAACTACCCTCTCCCTTTTGGATACGCCGGCTCTCCACCCCAAGTCTACCCGTTGATATACGGAGACGGTCCCAGCGTCCCGCTTTCTGGATACGACGACGGCCTATACAGTTCCCATATGCCAAACACCACAGTTCGTAGCCTGTCCCCGCAACTGGCTGCGGGTCAATCTTCTGAGACTTTAGTCACTACCTCGTCGACGCTACCCTCAGACCGAGTAGTCAACCCTATGGCATGCGGTCGTCAGCCGGAGACGGCATTCGGACTGCTGATGGCCCACGACCTCATGCCAGTGTCACTTAGCCATGAAGCTCGCAGCGCCATACCGGCCTACCTTGACGTGTACTGGGACAAGGTCCACCCCATGTACCCCATCATCCACCGAGCCACTTTCGAGGACGCTTCAGGGGTGGACGTGGCGCACCTTGACGTTCTTCAGTGTGCCATGGCGGCCGTGGCTACCCAGTTCCTGGGACACAGGGAACACCGGATCAACGGAAGCCAGCTGCACGCCTATGCATGGCACAAGGCCAAGACAGTAAGTGTTGCCGTAACATTTTTACGAACGAGCCGCTGACGTGCGTCTGTCAAGTTTACACAATCTGCAGACTGGTCCATGTCGACCATGCAGGCGATTCTTCTGTGCGAGTACTACGCACGCTTTCGGGGTCGAAGCAAGGAGGCATACCGGCCGTCTCCTCAATTCAATACATTGTGCCAAATGGTTAGTTCTTGAGTTCTTCCTGTCTAAGCGAGACGAAGGTTTTGTGCGGCGTTTAATATTTGTTCCTTTTCGTCTCTTTTCCTTTCACACTTCTCTGACTTATCTTCCTTATTTTCCTTGTGTCCTTTATTTTATATTGTTTCATTTCTTTCAAGCGATTGTGGAGTCAGAATGAAAAAAAATCATCTCGCTCAACTTCGTCACAGGTCGCCAACAGTCAACACGCTGTGCAACACGCCTCGCCCGGTTGTGACAACTCTCGGAGGTGGAAGGCATGGGTTGGTTTGGAATCGCGCCGAAGGCTTCTGGCGGCTTGCTTTCTCCTCAGCGTTCACGGCATTTGGTATTACGAGCAGCCCTTCACCGCCGCCCTCGGCCTGGATAATTTCTCGCCCATGATGCTCTCGATACCATTATCGGCCAGCACAAAGTTTGCCTGGGAGGCAGACAGCGTCGAGATCTGGGCCAGTTTCGAGCCTATGGCGATGAAGCTGCAGAGTGTGGGGGACGCCTTGCAGGAGCCTTTGACCGCTGCGACCGTTGATTCCATGCCTCCCTTCGACGCTTCGCTTCTCCTCGCGGCGCACGCCCTTCAGCTACCCAGGAGACAGCGCTATGGCGAGCCCGATGCGGTGGAGGACGCCTCGTGTATCAGGACCAGCGATATGCTCATCCCGAGGCTGTTCCCCAACTCTCCGGGTGGCTATACCTACCTGGCGCTTCACTACACGCCCCTCCATTGGCTGCTGTCTGTCTCTGGCGATAGCTGGGTATTCAACAAGAAAATTTCCCGGGCTAGCTCCTTCATGGAGCACCAGAAGAAGCTCGAGAAGTGGCGAAACTCTGGCAGCGCGGCAGTGGCAACTGTGTTTGCCGCCAAGGCACTGAAGAACTTCCTCGACTTGGGACCAAGGCCGCTGGAGAATCACGAGGTGCTGCTAGCTCGGCAGATGAGAAGCTCGGCATGGAGGGACGTTTCCGACTTTTGGGGCGTGTACGTGTGCGCGCTCATCTGCTGGGCGTTTGGACACGTGGGGAAGCGCAGTGACAAGTCTTCACGGGGCGCGGCGGTGCGATGGATCCAGACGGCGGCGGAGCTGGAGCCGGGCCAGCTCCAGACCATGGCCGGGTGGGAGGACTCTCAGGGGGTTGTTGGCCTGGTTCACAACGTTCTGGAGAAGGACTGTCTTGGCGGGCGAAGCATCTTGTACGCCGACGCCGTCAGTGTGCTGCGGAAGCTAGATGAGGTGGACAACTGGAAGTGGTTCTAGAGAGGAAATGGTTCTAGAGAGGAAATGGTTCTAGAGAGGGGGGCAACGGATGGGATGGTAACGGGTACGGTTATATGGAGATGGGTAATGTTTTACGAAGTGTATGACTGGACGCATGACGGAAGGACATGGCGAGGGCATGGGGGACGGCGCATGGGCGGTTGGATGTTCACCGGTTCTCTCCCAGGGGCATTTGGGCCGTGGTGTTGGATGGGGGCATGATTTTTGTATTGGCGTGGCTTCTTCATTGTTGATTTCATACTTTGCTGTTTTTGGGTTCGTCTGTCAGGTCAAGGCTTGCATCGGACAGACCAGAGGCGTTGCTATACATTTCAATCCGCGTCCGTCTACGCAAGCCCAACGGGCGCCGCTTCCATCAAGTTGCTTTGTTTCTTTCGCATTGTACGAATACGTACCCAACCTCGGCTTCGCGGCTTTTCCGGCTTCAGCAAAAACGGAAACGGCTCGATACGACGAGCAACTCGTGTTCAGCACCCCGATATACCCCCCTGGCAAAAAGCAAATAGCCGCACCACCCGCCACTCGCTCCCCTTTCGGCGTTATCGTACAAAGCCAGTGGACTGGCTGCGCGAGGTCTTCCCTCCCCTCCCTCCGGGCACTCGTATTGCCACGCCCGCGACTGACCCCAGCGGTGGGGGACAGCGTCCCGTCGTCTGTCCGGCAAAGATGCGGAGCGCCGTTACCGCGCGTATGGGTGGAAGCCCCGGCTGCCGCCGCGTCCGCCGCCGCGGTAGTTGGCGCCCGGCCGGCCGGCGTTCTTGGGCCCCGTGGGCGCGTTCGCGGGCGGTGCGTTCTGCGGGTCGGGCGTGCCCTGGCCGCCCCTGCGGACGTTGGGCTGCGGCACGTCGTCGTACATTCCCTCCCACGACGTCGGGGCTCCGCCGGCTGCTCCTCCGCCCATGCCGTAGCCGCCGGCCTGGCCGCCGTAGCCACCTCCCCGGCCGCCTCGTCGGCTTCCTCCGGGTCCCTGCGGGGGCTGCTGCTGGAAGCCGCCGTAGTTGGCCTGGTCGCCCCCTCCTGCTGCTGCTCCCGCGCCGCCGCCCTGCTGCTGCTGCTGTTGTTGCTGCTGTTGCATCATCTGCTGCTGCATTTGCTGCATCTGCTGCATCTGCTGCGGGTTCATATTGGCCATCATCTGCTGCGGGTTGCCGCCGGCTCCTCCTCCACGGCCCATCATCTGCTGCATTTGTTGCATCTGCATCATCTGCTGCCACATGGCCGGGTTCATCTGCATGCCGCGATTCATAGCCATCTGGTTCTGCATCATGGCAAAGTACTGCTGCATGCGCTGAAAGTACTGTGCCATGACCTGCGGCGTCATGCCGCCGTTGCTGCCGCCGCCCATCTGCTGGCCCATGCCACTGCCGCCACCTCCCTGCCCGCCCTGCTCGTCACCCTTGCGGAACTTGTTGCGCTTGGCCGCCTCCTCCTCTTCGCGGAGGTTGCCCCGGGGTTGCGCGCGCTTCACCTCGACGGGCTTGCCGTGGATCTCGAGCGGCACGTTGATGCACGCCTCGACGCCGGCCTCACTCTCGAACGTGACGAAGCCGAAGCCCCTAGGCCGCCCGGTGTCCTTGTCCATCATCAGTGTGGCGTCGACGACGCGTCCAAACTGGGCAAAGAAGTCGCGGAACTCCTGGTCCGTCGTCTCCTGGCTGACGCCGCCGACGAAGATCTTGCTCGTCTTTTCCTGCTCGTCGCGCGGGATGGCGCGCTTGGGGTCGATCTGCGTTATCGTTAGTCAATCTTCCATCCGACACCTGCACTCGTTTTCAACGTACAATCTTTCCGTCCAGGAAGTGCTCCTTGACCATGACAATGTTAACAGTCTTGGCGTCCTTGAAGGTCAGGAACCCGAAGCCGCGGGACCGTCCAGTGCTGCTGTCACGCATAACCATGCATTCGACAACCTCGCCGAATTGGGAAAAGTAGTCTCTCAGGGATTCTGTCCACAGTTAGCATCATGGCTTTTCCTGATGCGTTGACCAGGTAGACTTACGATCAGTAGTCTCCCAGTTCAGCCCACCAATAAACATCTTGCTGCAGAACAGAGTCAGTAATCAACACATCATCAACGTTTAAAGCCATCATTTGCAAAATCGAGCGGGTAAAGGGGTCTTCGAGTTTGACATCTTCGGGCTTCTCAATCGGGAGTGTCGGCGCAGAGACTCGGCGGCGTGACGGCATCTAGTGGTACGTGCTGCCTTGCGCCTCGTGGTAGGGCATCATGTTGGTCGCTGTAACCGTGAGCCTGGTGTTGGCTACCCATGTCCAAGCAGCTCCCGAGGTCCGAGATGTTTGCCATGCAAAAGTGGGAACCCAAAGCCCGTCCGAGCCTTGGCTGAATTGGCGGGGTGTCTTTCTCGGCGGAAGCCGGCGGGAGTAATCTTTCAAGTCCAGCCGTGTCATGTTCGTTGATCGGGAGCCATGTCGGATGCCATGACTGCGGCCAGCCTTGTCGAGCGGTGCCAGGATTGATTGCCGAAATGAGTAGCCAGCGAGATGCTGGGTCGGTTCAACAACACGAAGACAGCGCGCGCGTGGCGAGAAAACCAGTTCATGCTTGTCGACTTTGTCTCTTGTTCTGTCTTCTTCTTCTGTTCGGCTTGTGCTATCGTCTTGACTCTTTTGTCTCTGACTGATTCTGACTGTCTCATGCTAGGTACGTAGTGACCTTGCGCTAGCCGCTGCGAATCTCGCTGCTACAGCTGTCTGGGAACTGCAATTGCATCGGGTGCCTCAAAGTCCCCCATAGCTGGTGGCTATGAATGACAGGAGCATGGTCCTGGTGTGACTAGGGTCGGTAGGTAGGTTCTGGCTCGATATCTCCACAGGACGATTGTCCAGCTTTCAGATTGGGTCCACCTCTTCCCAGTGTAATCTTGCGGACTCCTATCCGCTCGGAGGGAATGACACATCCTCCGAGTCTTTCTCATGGCGAGAGCGCGCATGCCTTGGGTTGAGCATGGTTCTCCATCCGAGTTTGCTGAAGTGTCCGTGTTTTCGCTTGACCAAGCGAGCCTCCCACTCCTAAGCCTGACCGCTTCCCGCCAAGACAAGCCAGCTTGACACCATTGCAGAGAATAGCCCGAACACGCCATAAGTGCCGCAGAGCGGTCCTGCTCAAGCCACACACGAGCCAATTGTGGATAGCAAGATATGCCAGACGCAGAGCATCGATGTGGCAGGGGATGTGGATGATGTAAATCAAGAGCGCAGGGAATATAACAACTTACCCGTCTTCTTTGGCACTTGCCCTGTGGACAGCTCCGTAGGGCGGAGTCGATGGCGCGTCGTCATGTTGCACAGGGGCGGGTATGGCGGTGCTGCTTCCTCCTCCACCAAGGTTGAAGTCGACATCGTCATCGTCGTCGTCTTCATCGGCATCTTGCTGCATGCGTTCATCCTGGGCAGGTTGGGCAGGCTCGTGAGCAGCGGGCGCTGCGCTTTCGTTTTCGACTTTCGGGGGTTCGACTGCTGGAGCCGCATTTTGCGAGCCGGGTCCTGTCTTAGAGGTGTCATTGTCGTCGTAGCTGCGAATTGCGTCAGCAAGTGAAGCACCCTTTCATGGCATTCTGGTGACATACAGATCTGCGAAGAGATCATCTTCGAAGTTTTCGGGCTCGGTCATGGTAACGGAAAGTGCGCAGGTCAGGACGTATGTTTAGGTCCCAGTGTGGTCTCGACGACCCTCGCTCCGCCTCTGTACACTGCAGATGTAGGGGCGCAGTAGTAAAGTTAGTGGGGACCAGTCGAGGGTAGAAACCGAAGAAATAAAAGGGCGTGGTCGAGCGCGTCGGGGGGCAGTGGATGGCGGGTTGACGTGATGTGCCAGGAACTGAAAAGGCGAGGGGTGGTGAGAGGTTGGTGACGGAGGTTTCTGCTTGGGTAGGCAAGTCCCGGGGAAACATGGATGACTAACAGCGTGGGGCTGCCAGTGTTGCCCAATCATGTGTCACGGCGGGGTCGTGGTGCGCTGCCAGCGCTGCGAGTGCTGGAAGAGAGCCGGCAGCCCTGCATATTAGGCCGTCGGCAGCTGGACTCAGTGGGACATCCCGCCTGTAGCGCTCGGGCACAGGTGCATGTGGCCTGTTGCGTCCGCAGTCCGCCAAGTCGGTCCATGCGACACTAGACATCACCACCAAGGCCAACCTCTCGAACTGCACTCAACGGGGCTCTCGAACAGCCTCGACCCGCGCTTCCTCGCAGAATGAAGCGCCACCCTGGCCTTTCCGACGACCGTCTGTGATCATGTGGTCGTCCTCGGGAAGCGGCAAGAAGCCGGCAACTTCAGTGAGTGCTCCCACTGCATCATCGTCGCCCTGGCGTCGACGTAATGCTGCTCGTGATGCTAACAGCCCCACGGCCACAGGAGATGGTTCAGGTCGGTACGTTCAATGCTGTCCGCGGGACGCCCCGGAGAACGCGCAATTGGGACAGCCGCTAACCGTAGCTTGGCCATCCGTCGACAGATCGATCCGAGTATGTTCTATATGCTCTGCGTGCAGCCATCGTGGCTCCCGCTGACGTCTCGGCTTAGATCCGCCTCGCCTTTCTGGCGACCGCCGCTGCGGGAGAACCCCCCTAAGAGAAGCGTCACCACGCCGGCGGGTCGCGATCCCAACCTGGTAGTTGGCGCCGCCTACTCGCATGCCGACATGCTCAAATTCGACTCCTTGTACGTCGTCGCCCGCCGCACTAGACGCGAGACATGAACCCCCTCTGATCGACTGGCTGACGCTTTGACCAGAAACCTCTCCGGCTCCTCCTCCGCCCCCAGGACTCCCCCGTCGTCGTCCGCGGCCAAGATCCGCGTCCATGAAGCCTCTCCTCCGCCGCGACACTCTGCGGGACACGGCTCTCCCCCGCTCAAGAGCTACATCAACTTCTTGTCCAACACCAACGATGACTGGAAGGCCGACGAAGACGAGATGCTGGGCTACGAAGACGACGACGGTGACGACTTTGGCTTGCCCAGCCTCTCCAACATGAAAAGGCGAACCAGGAGGATAGCTTCGCAGAGCAAGACTGACACTGGCAACCTGTCCCCTGCCTTGGAGGGCTCGTTTGGGATGCAGGCTAGACGCCACTCCAACAGTGCCGACATAGCAGTTGAGCGCCCGTCGCTCTCATACCCCATGCCAAAGAAGAACGAAGGCAAGATTCTCCGGCCACAGTACAAGGAGATACTGAGAGGTTGGTGCCCAGTTCTCTCGTGCGGTGGCAAACCGCTGACTGTCCTAGACCCCGCGAATGCATTGCACCTAATCAACTACCCTTCCGTCCCGAGCAACGCCACCCCCAGAGAGGCGGATGCGATCAACTCCCGAATCACACGAATCAACAAGTTCAAGAAGCTTCTGCAGGCATCTACCATCTCCCTTCCAGAACTGCGGGCGCTGGCATGGTCAGGAGTGCCGGAAGAAGTCCGCGCCATGACCTGGCAGCTCCTGCTGAGCTACCTCCCCACCAACAGCGAACGAAGAGTCGCGACTCTGGAGAGGAAGCGCAAGGAATACGTCGATGGAGTTCGGCAAGCTTTTGAAAGAGCTGGAGGCGGTGCGGTTGCTGCGGGGAGAGCACGGGGCTTGGACGAGGCGGTCTGGCATCAGATCAGCATCGACATTCCCAGGACAAACCCTCGCATCGAGTTGTACAGCTACGAAGCGACACAAAGGTCATTGGAGCGCATCCTATACGTCTGGGCCGTCAGGCATCCGGCAAGTGGATACGTCCAGGGCATCAACGACCTGGTAACGCCCTTCTGGCAGGTCTTCCTGGGGCTCTACATCGGAGATCACAACATCGAAACGGGCATGGACCCCGGCCAGCTGCCCAAGTCGGTGCTGGATGCGGTTGAGGCCGACTCGTTTTGGTGCCTGACAAAGCTACTCGACGGCATCCAGGACCATTACATCGTAGCCCAGCCGGGCATCCAACGGCAAGTCGGTGCCTTGCGCGACCTCACGGCTCGGATCGATTCTACCTTGTCGAAGCACCTGGAGCAGGAGGGCATTGAATTCATCCAGTTTAGTTTTCGGTGGATGAACTGCCTTCTAATGCGCGAGATCAGCGTCAAGAACACCATCCGCATGTGGGACACGTACCTCGTGAGTCCTCTCTCTGCCCCCCTTTTGCTTCAAGCCCTACTAACACCCACCCCCCCTCCAGGCGGAAGAACAGGGCTTCTCCGAGTTTCACCTCTACGTCTGCGCTGCCCTCCTCGTCAAGTGGTCCGACAAGCTCGTCAAGATGGACTTTCAGGAGATCATGATGTTCCTACAGAGCCTGCCCACCAAAACGTGGACGGAAAAGGACATCGAGCTGCTCCTCAGCGAGGCCTTTATCTGGCAGAGCTTGTACAAAGGATCCGCGGCGCATCTCAAGGGCCAGCCTAGCCGGCCGCTCTTGACGAACCTGCAGCTGTGAGAGTGGCTGGGCGCGTAAGAGATGGGCGTGATTAATACTTAGGATATGGGATGGACGTGGGCCTTTTATGAATGCATGTGTATATCTGACGTATACAATTGATGACCGGGTAGATCAATACAGACATCTACAGTACAGCCACAGACCCGTAAATCAGCGTTGAACTAGACAATCTCCATGCTCGATGATACCCAATCGGACAGGGCCTCCTTCAGGTATTCAGGTGTATGTAAACAAAAAGACACATCATCCCATGCTCGGCTTCGTACACGGGAACAACCTCAATCATCCTCCCATCGAGGAAATATACAAAAATCGGGTTAAGAGGAAATCCTCGGCCCGCAAGGTACCCAACGCCAGTCGCGAGCCGAAACAGGCTCTGCTCCATGCAAACGCCGCAAAACTCCAAGCGATTAAGCAAGACGAAGACGCCGCCCGCCTTGCTCGTTCCCAAGATGGCCACTTCGCCATTTGTCGGAATACGCGACGGCCCCAAGGATATGTTGGCTCCCGCCTTTATACCCCGTCTCGTGCACGGCTTTCTTCTTATGCAAATGCAAATCAGGTCTTGAGGTCCCCGACGAAGCCCAGCCTGTGCCTGTTGTCGTCGCACACGCGCGCAAACTCGAGCAGCAGCCGCCAGACGTACAGCCGCATGTCCTCGCGGCGGAGGACCTTCTCGGCCCACTCCTGGCCCCTCTCGGCGATGAAGCGCGCCGCCGCGTCGCCGGGCTCGCCGCCGTCGGCGAAGAACTCGAGCGCCGGGTAGAGGTCCTGGAAGGTGTTGTCGAGGGGCACGAAGTGCACCCAGGGGATGAGGCGGTCGTCGTGCCACTCGGCGTAGACGGTGGCCTTGAGGGGCAGGCTCGTGGAGCGCAGGAAGCCGCGGAACCGGGCGCTGAACGAGTTGCCGTCGGCATCGGGCAGGAATTTGTAGTGGTACTGGCGTTTCATGGGGATCTGCTTTGAGATCTGAAAGTAGGGCGCGAAGAAGTCGCACTCGTTCTCGGGGCAGAGGTGCACAAAGGCCGTGTCAGCGAACTCCTTGATCCAGGGGCCCAGCTCGCCACGCCTCCGGCGCATGTTGGGGTACATGTCCGATGAGGGAAACTCGAAGGTGGGCGCGCGAGTGCCGTCGGCCTCGGCGCGGGAGACGGTCGTGCCGTTGAGCATGTCGACGAGCCGGTGGCGCTGGAAGTGGTGCCAGGTATTCTCCTTGGCTCGGCCGCCGGAGCCGTCGCCGCGCCAGATGAGGCCGTTCGTCTTGCGCTGCCACGGAGGACCGTGACTCTCCCCGCCAGAGTAGAACTCGTCTGGTGTCAGGTACATGGCTCCCGGGATGAGGATCTCGTTGTTCATCGGCAGCTTGGAGCCCCCAAACAGGGGGATGAGCTCCTCGGTCGAGGACAGGCTGACGGGTTCGATGAACGAGCCGTGCAGCTGGCGCAGGTGCGGCTGCAGGCAGGGGTCCATGGCGGCGGTCCAGTTCTGCACGAAGCCCCTGAAGGCGTAGCTTGGCCTCCAGTTCCGGGGGAAGTCGGCGGGGGCAGAAAAGTCCTTGACCTGCTCGATGCCGTAGGCTGGAGTGTTTGGGCCGCACGTCTTGACGGCGAGGTCCCAGTACTGGTTGCTAGGCCCGAACCACTCCGGGTCGTAGGGGTCTGGCTTCTCCTGGTCGACGTGCTCCAGCCCCTTGAATTCGGTCGTCACCTCATTGACCTTGGCCAGCCTCCTCTCCTTGTTCTCCTGCTCCACAAACTTCGCGATGTCGCCGTGCGGCACGAGCAGGCGGGGCTCGTCCATCATGTTGACGGGCATGTCGACCTCGGGCAGGTGCTCGGCGAACTCCTTGACGAGATCCGTCCACAGCTGCAGCCAAGGCACACGGCCCTCGACATCGCCATGGCCAAGAGCCGTGCCGTTGCGCACCTTGACCACCCAATGCCATGCGTTGGCGCGCTTCTTGATTGTGCCGGGGTCAAGCGCCCAGAAGGGCGTCAGGTCCTTGTATATGCGATCGAAATACTCCTCGACAACGATGGCATCGGCGTCGAGGGCGGCCTGGAACCAGCGATCGAAGCCCGGGGGCGGGTGCCGGCCTCTTCTGGTCCGGTACCGGGAGGCGGCGGCCTCGACGTCGTGGGTGCGGCGGGTGAGGAGATCCTCGTGGCGGGCCTTGGCCTCGATCATGAGCCTCTTCATGGGGTGCTTGTGCCCAAAGGATATTGTGTTGCGCAGGCTGGCGGCGTCCCATGACTTGGTGTCGTGCCACAGGAAGTAGTTTGCGATTGCGAATGCGACGAGGAAGGCGACGGTCAGGTAGCGCACCGCGAGCCGCGAGGGCAAGGCCCGCGGGTCCCAAAGCTTGAGCATGGAGAGCGACAGGGCTTTGACTAAATCATTGAAGAGCACAGAGGGTCGCAGACGCGAGGAGAGCGCTGAGGATCGCGAAGCGCAAATTTAGGGGGAGCAGGATGGGATGAGACGGGGACTGGTTGGTTGTCGGAGGAGGATTGGACGGGATGAATCCGCATTCGGCTAGGGGCTGGCCGGAACTTGTTGGAAGGCACCTCATGCAAAGGCAACCCGCCTGCAGCCTGTCCAGGCGCCCAGAATCTCGAGGGTATAGGCCTAGTCCGCGCTTAACGGTCGCCACCCGCCAAGCAAACGGCTAACGCAGCGCCCAAGCACAACGGTTTCCCCACCTCCAGGACTCACCAAATGCCCAACTTTACTCCGTACTCCGAACAAGTTCGGAGTACCGTTGCTGAGGACAATTTGACTCGCTTCGAGTCGCACGTAAATACCTCAGCCGCGGTAACCAAATGTACAACAGGCGACGGTTATGACTGCGGTGGGCACAGGGATACTTCAAAGCGGAAGCGGCATATCAATCTGTCTTGTAGATGATGGCACCTGGAGAGAGCTTCAGTCCCGCAGGTCACTGCTTCTCATTCTTCTCATCCATTGTCATTTTTGCAGCGACAGGTTAACATTGCTGTCTACCTAGCGAAGAACAAAATCGGACGGTATTGATGACGGGACGAGCGGGGTGGCAGGTGGCATGTTTCATAAAGTTGTGGACGTTCCAGGGTGGTGATTTGGAGACAGGTGAGATGCGGTAGGGCCAACACCAATGTTCAAAATGTTGACCCGGCATGATGGTTTGAACTGGGCTATCTAATTATGGTACAGTGACTACATTGGAGTTATTCAAGTGCGTCTTGTTTGACTCGTAGTTAAGGGGACCCAATTGTACAGTGCAGCCACCGCCATAGCAGATCAGTCAACATTAATCCTCATCAATGGTCGACCGTCCAGTCCTAAACTTATGCATGGTTCAGTACGCTTTTCTGCCCAGTCAACTGTGAAACGTAATGCAAGAAGCATTCTCTCAGCTCGCTTCGAGAAATGCCGTTCCCGTAGGCAAAGATTGCGCTTTACCTGAGGAGTAGCAAAAAACGCCCTGGTAACAAGGTGCCAGCATGCGGCTCCCGATCCAAAGGACTGGCCTTGCAGGTTACCAACGGCATCACAGACCTTCTCAGTGACACAGCCTACCTCAGCCCGACCTGTTAGTACCTCGCTGACATCAGCGGCAAAGAAAGACACATCATCGAGATCGTCTACAAGGGCCGCGAATCGAAACCCATGGTGTCTTTGGAGAACGTATTTAAGTTCAAATTATGGGAAAGCCTGTTGGCATAACATTGCTCTCTCAAAATCAAACAATGTAGCAGGCATTGGCACAAGCACGGCAGGTCAAAGCTCCGTCGACAACCTCAGCGGCAGACATCCTCGTAGACAAGATCAGATTCACATCCCAGCAGCCGAAGGTACCCTCAGGCGGGCTGTGGGACGCCACGAAAGCTTCCTCGAGCTCTTCTCGCGCTGCAAACAAGGTCCTCATGCAGAAGCTGGCCATTGACCTGGTCTAGCAAACGCACCAGTTTCGGTTTGCCGCTACCAGGGCGTTATGAGCGCGCGGTGCGAGTGCTTCATAAACCACGACGACAAGATGGCGCAGCCGAAGCTGGACAGCGACATGAACCAAATCAAGGAGCTGTACCGCATTCACTTCGGCGGGGAGTATTGCATTTGTGAAATCAGGCAGCTGAGCGGCCGATGTTGAAGGTTATTCCTCGGTGGTGGGACCTCGACAAATCTTATCCGTCGGGCAAACATCGGCTCCCCGCGTCACGTCCGCTAAAGTTGTACCAAGGACGACTTGCGGCTCTTCTGAACATTTCATTACCCTCGGTCGACACCCGTGTTTCCCCTCTCGCAGCCACTTTCTGCTCCTGCGTTTGCTTGTCCTCGCAGGGAAAGTACCGGACATCGAAGGCGCTTTGACCTGTTAGTTTCATTTCCTTTCTCCTGCTCTCCACGGCCTTAACGCACGTGGCTTCTTTTGGTCTCGCTGCTTTTCAGGCGCAAATCCAGAGAGGGCTCACCCCAGCGCAGGAGATGGGATGGCCGCTAACCGCTACTTGCCAGAAAATCGTGTGCAGTCGGCGACGTCGAGATCGAACGAGCACCATGTCGGACGCCGGAAAGCCAGAGGAGAAGCCCGTGGCGGGCGAGGGCGAGCGAGAGCCGGACCACGATATCGCGGCTAGCGAGGAGGTGCGTTTGGCGCGTTAGAGGTGGGAGTACTAAATGGCAGCAACTGACGTGGCGCCGTTAGGAAGAGATTACGGCGATGAAGCGTCGAGTGGCGGAGATGGAAGAGGAGGCCAAAAAGCTGCGCGAGATGCAGGCGACCCTAGAGCAGCAGTCGGCCGACCTCGCCGACGACAAGGAGTCGATCGACGCGCGCAGCATCTTTGTCGGCAACGTCGACTATTCGGCCTCTCCCGAGGAGATTCAGGCGCACTTCCAGAGCTGCGGCTCCATCAACCGCGTCACCATCCTGTTGGACAAGTTCACCGGCCAGCCGAAAGGGTAAGCCGGCGGCCTCGAGAGCAATGAAAAATGGACTCTCTGTGCTGACTACATGGTTTAGCTATGCCTACGTTGAGTTCACGGAGCCCAGCCTGGTGGCCCAGGCACTTGTCCTGAACGAGAGCGTCTTCAAGGGACGCAACATCAAGGTGACGCCGAAGCGAACCAACATCCCGGGCATGAGCCGCGGGCGTGGACGCGGAGGCTTCCGCGGCGGCAGGGGAGGCTTCCCCCGAGGCGGTGGCTTCCCCCGAGGCGGCTACCGCGGCGGCTACCGGGGACGTGCTCGAGGCTACACGCCTTACTAGGAGCAAGGAGGTGCATCTTCAAGCATGGAGTCCAGCGGTGGCAATGGGCATCCTGCTGGCCCCAACTACAACAGTGTAGGATATCGAGACTCGGTGGACTTTTTCCTCGGCTGATGGCACGCTGCTTCGACGGCGATCAGCGCGGTCTGCCCAGGGCAGGGCCGCACGGTCTCACGCGGCCTACGTACGACGTCGCTTGTGCGTCGCCATGCGCTGCTGTCTGGCCAAGGGGAGTCGTCCGCGCGGAGGAAACGAGACTAGGAGGAGCCGTGACTGTGTAAAGATACCACTGCGGGAGGGAGGCAGTACTCGGAGTTCAGGTCTGATATTGGGATTCCAGATGGCGACTAGGGTTTGGCTGGTTAGATGAAAGAGATCTACTTTCCGAGACTGCGTATTCCGTATGCTTCGCCCGAGTGCAAGGGTGACGGAGCGATGGTACTTGGTAGAGTGGCTGAGCCCTGGTGGCGTCTCGCCGCGCAATCAGTGATGGAATGCGTAGAGACTAGAGTCTTGAGCAAGTAATGACGTTCTCGGCGGGATCTCGTGCAGTGCTGCTGTCTGGTTGAAGAACCGTGCGGATGTGCTCCGCGGCGGCTGATATGACCCGATCCCGATGACCACATTGCGTTCCGAGATGAACATGGGCCGAGATGAACATGGGCCGAGATGAACATGGACCTCGTACAAACGCGCTGTCAGCCATGCATGATACGTTCTGAGCTGCACAACGGGCGAATCCGTTCTGGTGTGCGAAGCTCTATCCCTGTATTTTGCCATATTTCCCTTACTGCTGCCGTTGTCGATGCTCTTGCCCCTCTGCTCCTCGCCGTTCCTCAGTACAAGATATGTGTGTCTCGCCGATTGGTCATCAGTCCGTTTACCCGTGTCGGGGGCGAGCGAAGTCGGCAGTGTCCCGATGTCGAAGACGCCGGCTCCGGGTACGGCTACCATTGGCATTGGGGACGGAGCATCCCGTTCGTACTCTGTAGGTACATCCCGATTTGGCTCAAAGCGGAAACACACATGTACTACGACCACGAAGCATGCCATCATCCATCCATCCATGCGGTGCAGCCCTGGTTGACGGGAAGTGTGCAACAATAGCCCAAGCCGGGAACCGCGTTGGTGGCAGCCGGAGGCCTGCGGGCACGGCATTGTCACATAACACAGCCGGGCCGCCTCTCTGCTGCTCGGGCACGCCCTGGAGGGCCCTTGGGTGCTGTACGCCTCCTGCTCCGACACTGTGGCCGTCGCATGCCAGCAGTTGTTGAAACAGCCCCTTGCCTGCGGCACACTGAGCACGCCCTTTCGACAGGGCTACAGCACAGCGGATGGAAAGAGTCGATTGATAAGGCAGTGAGCAGAGCTGGCAAGATGCATGCCTACAGGTAGGACATGTGCCTCCTTGCCTGTGGCTTGGCCCAGGCCAGGTTGCTGGTGCCGTAGACCCGTGCAGCGGCTCCACGGTTCGCCTTCCACTGGCGCCAAGCGGCGCTGCCCACTGGCCTGGCTCAGTGCCCAGGAGTGGCTCAGTGACCACTGCCCAGCGGCTCAGCCATGGCTGGCCGGTGCTCTCCTCCAATCCGCTCCACTCTCTGGCCCCCTCTTTGCCTCCACCCTCCCGTGCCAGCGCCTGGAGCCAACACTGAAGCGCACCTTTGTGATCTTCACACGCGGCCGCCGACCACCTGGAATCATCATCCTCTTTGGCTTCTTGTGTGTTTTTGGCCGCTCCTCCTCCTCGCCCATCTCCCCTCCCGCCCGCCGCCGACGCGCACCGCTGCTCGCCGCTATACCGGCGAAGAAGCTCCCCCGCGGCCCGCGCCGTCACGTGCATCCCGCCTTATCGCTCGCACCTGTGGAAGCGGGGAGTCGTGCACCCAACCGTCTGCGTTTCTGCACAGCCTCACCACTTCCCTCAGCTTACTACAGTACCCGTCCGTCGTTGTCACTGGCACCGTCGCAGCCTCCATCGTCCATCGACTGCTCCAGCCCCCCCCCC